>ML662452.1:6081482-6134800 GCA_007570785.1 Antilocapra americana
GCACGGTGGTCGGCTCCGGAGGTGCGGCTCCTGGGCTCTAGGGCACTGTGGACGGCTCCGGAGGTGCGGCGCTCGGGTTTAGTTGCTCTGAGGCATGTGGGATCTTCCCAGATCAGGGATCGAACCCATGTCTCCTGCATTGGCAGGCAGATTCTTTACCACTGAGCCACCAGGGAAGCCCAGCAATAGGTCTGGTTTCTTTGTTTACATAAACGGCTTTGTATTTAGTAAGATTCCTTTCTGTCATCGGCACTAGGATGCTCGGAGACAATCTGACCACCAGATACCCGAATCATCTTGGCGGGAGGCAGTTTTGTGAACCAGCTCAACTCCTAGCTTCTCCCCTTTTCTGACTTGTGGCAGAGATTCCTAGGGGCCTACCTGTTACCCACCTCCCTCTTTCTTGGCAACCAAGCCATAATTTTATTTGAGGTGGCAATATGCACAGTTAAGAGACTTCACTTCTCAGTTTCCTATGCGCTAGGGTTAAATGCTGGCCAGTGAT
Source organism: Antilocapra americana (assembly GCA_007570785.1). NCBI lineage: Eukaryota > Metazoa > Chordata > Mammalia > Artiodactyla > Antilocapridae > Antilocapra > Antilocapra americana. Next base: position 6,081,988 of record ML662452.1, read on the forward strand.
AGATAAATAGAAGTTTGGGCTGGAACTTCCAAGAAGGTCCTTAGAGAAAGCTGGGATGGCAGGGTTTTCTCCCTTCTGGCTTCCTGTTGCCTAAAACGTGGCTGCAATGGCTGGAGGTCCTATAGCCACCTCGAACCATGAGAAATGACCTTGAGGATGGAAACCACATTCTACGGATAATGAAGGAAGATGCTAGAAGGAGCCTGTATCCTTAATTATTGTGGATCTGTCACAGCAGTTCTGGACCTCCTCCTTCCAGACTTCAGTTATGTAAGAGAAAAATAAATGTCTATGGTGTTATTTCTGGTTTCTCTCGCCAGAAGCTGAGCACAATACCTATCAGACATACTGCTCTTTATTTTTCCTTCTCCCCAGTTCCCTCATGTATTGATTTCATCTTGTACATATTTTTTTAAAACCACTTTAAATCCTTTATGGACTTAGAGTCAAAATAAATAATTTATTAAATGGCAGCATTACGCAATCGAACTCAAGATTCTTATTTCAAAGAGCACCCACAAAAATCATTTGCAGACGAAAAGTTAAACTGCGTCCTGTGATTCGCGAAACTGGAGTTTGAAGCAGGAAGGAAATCCGTTGCTTATTACCAGAAAGATGGGCACCACATGGAAATTCAATTTCCCACTGAGTGAGTTTTTAAAATTTGAAAAGCTGAACAAAAATGGACCATATGTCCCGCCGTGGAGGAAGGGTGAGGCCAGTCATCTGTGTGTTAAGACAAAGGACTATCAGATTGCCACCAGGAATCACAAATGTGACCATGATGTAGAAATAAAGGAAGGAGCTCGACAAGATAATAGGCAGGGAGGAAAAGAGGACTCGGTCTGGTGCCCGTGTCTGCTCGGTCACCTCTGTGCAAAACTGTGTCTCCGGCATCATCAGGACCAGAGGAGGCGACATAATTAACAATAACTAGTGATTCGAGGGATCAAGGGTGAGGCTTTTATTTTGTGGAACTGTTGATAATTTAGTGTTTCCATCTGATGCATGTATATTGAAGAGTTGACAGATTATCCAGAGGTGATATAAAAAATATGTAACCTTAGTCAGAGAGCGTGTCCAAGAGGCTCCAGCCGGCCCTGGGGTTAACTCTTTAGGTGCCAGATTTTAGGTCAGGCCGGAGAGTCCCAAGAGAGGGCTTGGGTGCATTCTGGAAATCCAGGGAGCACTTGGGGATTCAGAGTAGTGCTGTTTAACAACTATCATGAATACTCTAACAACCCACGTGGCCATGCTGGTACCGAGTGAATACCAGCCCTGATGACGTGGAATTTTAAATACTTTTTCTTAAGTAAATGTTTTAAAAGTGAAAACAGATTTCAATATGTATATAGAAGATGGAATCATAAAATGCTGACAATAACGATTCCCGTTTTTTGGAGCACTTCCTGTGCTAAGCGTTTTATTACTCACAATCTCATTTAACCCTCACAATGGCAGCCCTTCAGTGTGTTCGTTTGGTTGCAAGTTACTGAAACTGAACTCACATCGACTTGAGCGGAGAAGGGAATTTTCTAAGGCATGTAACGTTAAGTCTAGAGGAATTCAGGCATGGCTGGATCCAGGGGCTCAACAATACCACCAAAACTAGATTTTTCTCTCCTTGCTTCACTGAACTGCTTTGCCTGGTGTCTGTCAAGTAGACTCTCTCCCTCCACATGGTTACTCTGGTGACTTAATACTTGTATTATCTTTCTAACAACATTAGCATAAAGAGAGATTTTTATTTCTAATAATTCCAAAGGAAGTGTCAGGACTGAATCTATTAGACTGACTTGGGTCACATACTCATCCCTCAACCAAGTTCTGTGAATAGTTTTGGAATGCTGTTGGAATGCTCTGATTGGTCAGTCACAAGTCTATCTTTGGATCTGGGATGGGGTTAACACTTCCTGAAACACTCGGCAGGTGAGGGGATGTCACAGAGGTACCAGAAAAAGAGGAATGCTGGATGGACAAAATGTAAGATGTCTCCTACAAGTATCCCCATCTTATTCATATAGAAACTGAGGCTACTGCATGCCTAATAGTGGATCAGCAAGAAGGACAGCCTGGCTGGAACATAGTGAGCAAGTAGAGATTAGCAGGAGAGGAAGTCAGTGAGGAATCGGAGCTGGGCAAGGGGCAGATCATGCAGTGCCTGGTGAGCTGTTGTAAGGACCTGGGCTTTTGTGAGATGGACGGTCCAGAGCAGAGGAGTGAAATGACCGGATGTGGGTGTTAAAAGGAATCACTCTAGCTGCTCCGTTGCTTGAACGGAAAATATTATATCGCTGTCTTTGTAGCTTTTCATATTTATTCATATAACGAACATGAAACGGCCATGGGCCCAAGTTTGACCAATCAGCATGTTCCATTCCCCTGGCCAGTAACTGTCTCAGAAAACAGCTTGTGACCCACATGAGTCCAGTAAGATCCAGTCCAGGCAGTTCTGCTGTAACTACTGGGAGAAAAGAAACCCTTTCCACTGCAGATGCTAAAGATAAAATTCTTGCCACCAAAAGTCGCCACTTAGAAAATACTTGAGAATGAGGCCAACACAAACAGCACAGGAATAGGTGATGAAGGGGAAGAAAGTCTGACCTTGATGACTTCAGTTGAACCCCAGATCCAGCCATGCCTGAAATAATCCTAGCCTTGGATTCCCCAGTTTCATTTGGGCCATCTTGAGCTGGGTTTCTAATACTCATTGCTGAGAGAATTCTGAATGAGATGACATGTATGTTGAGCCCCATTTTGTGCTTGGTACCAGGAACAGATGCCGATGTAGTTTTGACTAGGTCTTTGCTCCTAATGAGCTCACAACTGAGTGAGGTAGATGAAGAGACTGTGCTTGTTGTCCTCCCTTTATCTAGATTTGTTGCTGTTGTTCAGTTGCTCAGTCGTGTCCGACTCTTTTTGACTCCATGGATTGCGGAATGCCAGGCTTCCCTGTCCTTCACCATCTCCCAGAGTTTGCTCAAACATGTCCCTCGAGTCGATGATGCCATTATAGACCCCTTTTATGCCAAGACAGTCTTTTGCTTTTCTGTCCCTCCCCCTAAATGGTGTTCAACAGTTTACTTGAGGACGTGACTTGCAACAAGAAAGTGTTAAAAATCTAGGGTGGCTGAGAAAACTGTCTGCCTCCCAGGCCAGAGTACAGTCTGAAAGCCACCCACATCTCCCATCCCCCAGACCCCCTGGCCAGCAATTAACCAGGAGGTAGAAGGAGAGAAAACAAGGACAGCTCTATTCCCTTTCTTTGATTCCAAGGAGGAGCTGGCTCGATAAGATCAGCACTTGGCCACCTCTGCCATCTTTCATGATGCATTGGGTTTCACTTGAGTCCTCTACGGGGCTGGTCTCGCGGTGAGAACTGTCTCCAGAGGACACGGGCTGGCTTCCATCCTGCCCACCTGAGGCCAGGTGGATGAGAAAAACAGTTTTCCAACCTCAGTCTTAACAGCAGACTTGGGCTGGAACCCGCTGGGGAAAGGGCTTCCTGACCCAGGGGTTGGGGATAGGATTACAGGACCTGTCACGCCCATCTGCCACCGTGACCCCTCCAAAAGGTGTGTCTTTGTGCAAAGGGAGAGGGGGAAGGGCCCCCAATGCCTGTTCTGGTCCCTTGGGATGAGAGAGTGCAGAGCTGAGCCGGGTTATTATCACAAACCATCTGATCCTGCTGCTTCCCAGTTCCTGTGCCTGGTGTGGGGGGCTGTGTACCGCCTACCCCCGCCGAACCCGAACCCCTGGCATCCCCTGGGCCCCTCTCCTCCAGGAATCTCAGCGTCTACCCTCCCCCTGACCTATTTCCTTCAACCATGGGGCACATTCAGAACACCCTGCCTTGGCCTCTGCTCTGCCTTCTGCCTGGAGGGTCCTCCCTCCCCACCCCCCCGCCCCCACCTTGCTTAGTGATCTCCCATTCATTCCCCAAGATCTAGCTCAGATGTCACCTTGTGACACCTTCCAGATGCCAATCCCTCCCTCCTCTCTCCACTCCACTGACACACCAGAATTCGTCTCCTCTGTGCTTTGTCCGAACTCCAAGTACACGGCTTCTCAAGTTTAGTTATTCAAGGCATCTTTTTGAAACCTTGAATTTCTAGCTGCAGAGCTGACAGAGGTTGTCGTATGGCGAATCATCACACGATTTACACAGTACCTCCCCCTGTCCGGCCCTGATCCAGAGCCGCGTGCTGCCCTGACCTTGCTCTCTTATATGCTCCCGAAGTCACTCTTGCACGGTCACATAGGTGTGCTGTCTTCCTCTGGCACCAGCACATGGTCACGCACATCCAGCCCCTCTTACCTGCCTATCCCACACAGGTCAGCTCGATCCCTGCAAGCTCTGCTGACCAACTGGCCCTACCTCACCCCCACTTCCCCGCCTCCATCCCCACCGCCCAGGGATCCTCTCATCCTCCGATGCTCACACCCTCTGGCTTCCATCAAGGCTTTGCCATGTGCCGTTCTCTCTCTTCCCCTGTTGTTGTTGACTTGCTAAGTCGTGTCTGATCCTTTTGCCACTCATGGATTGTAGCCCACCAAGCTCCTCTGTGAGGTTTTCCAGGCAAGAATACTGGAGCGGGGTGCCGTTTCCTTCTTCAGGGATCACCTTCTTCTTCAATAGCTGAACCAGGACTCAAACCTAGGACTTTCCAAAAATGATCTTTATTACAATGAGAGTGCCTCTGTAAACGGGGGATCCAGTTGTACCACTAAACTTGCTACTAGCCCACTTTGCCTATCTTCTGGGAACCCCAAGAAGGAAGACTGTGTGTGTGCGTGTTGACAGTGAATGAGTTTTAGGAAAAGGAAAAAGGAGTTGTTACTATGACTGGGCTTGTGTTACGAGCTCTGGGAGACACATTGTGGAGAAAAGACCCTCACCCTCCGCTCACTTATAGTTAAAGAAAGAAGGAGTCTCTCTTGAGGCAGCTGAAGCTCACCGTGACACCGATGGGACTTTTTCTGATATTCTGAGATGCGGACGCTGGAGGGCATGGGCCTTAAGCACTTCCCTAGAAAATGGGAGGGATTTAGAGAAAGGAGAAAGAATGAAGCTTGGCCTGCCTCGGGAACAGGGTGTGATGCGGTGTGTCACCAGGGGGCTCACTTTAGACTGGATCAGGGAAGGTTTCTTGAGGAACTGACCTTCAAGCAGAACCCTGAAGGCTGAGTGGAAATCAGAGAAAGAGTAGGGCTTCCCTGTGGTAAAGAATCCGCCTGCCAGTGCATGAGAGGCAGGTTCAATCCCCGATCCCCTCACTGTCAACACACAGTCTTCCTTCTAGGTAGTCCCAGAGGCAGTCTCATTGTAATAAAGATCATTTTTGGAAAGTCCTAGGTTTGAGTCCTGGTTCAGCTACTGAAGAAGAGGGTGATCTTGGGTAAGTGTCTTAACCTCAGATTCCTCGCTTATAAAACAGCAACTCAAAAAACTCTAATCATAGGGTCAATATAATTGTTAAATGGCTAGATACTTATAATTGTCATGTGAAAATACAGTATGAGCTCATTGTGTAAAATAAAAACCTTCTGTGTGTGTGTGACAGTGTGGGAAAAAGTCTGATGGGACTTGACCCAAAATGATGGGGTGATTATGCCTGGCCAGGGAGACGGGAGGATGGGGAGGAGGGTAAAGTATTTTCCTGCCTTGTTATGCTTTTATACTTTCTTTTTCAAAAAAATTATATATTTTTAATTGGAGGATAATTGCTTTACAATGTTGTGTTGGTTTCTGCCATATATCAACATGAATCAGCCATAGATGTTTTTATACTGTCTTGTTTAAACTTTTTAAACTATTAGACACTATAGTTCTATTCTTTAAAAAAATAATTTAAAAAGTTTAGTTCTTACTCTCTTTATTTTTTATTTTGTTTTATTATTTGGCCTTGCCACGTGGAATATTAATTCTCTGACATTGTAAGTGCAGAGTATTAACCACTGCCAGGGAAGTCCCTCTTGTTTGAGTATTTCATGCCGTTCCATTCACAACCCGCTCCAGTGTTCTCGGGATTCCCTTGTGGCTCAGTTGGTAAAGAATCCGCCTGCAATGTGGGGCCCCTGGGTTAGAGCCACGTGTCGGGAAGAGCCCCTGGAGAAGGGAAAGGATACCCACTCCAGTATCCTGGAGAATTCGATGGACTGTATAGTCCAGTTTAGTTCACTTCAGTCACTCAGTCATGTCCGACTCTTTGCGACCCCATGGACTGCAGCACGCCAGGCCTCCCTGTCCATCGCCAACTCCCGGAGTTTGCTCAAACTCATGCCCATTGAGTCGGTGATGCCATCCAACCATCTCATCCTCTGTCGTCCCCTTCTTCTCCTGCCTTAAATCTTTCCCAGCATCAAGGTCTTCAAATGAGTCAGTTCTTTGCATCAGGTGGCCAAAGTATTGGAATTTTAGCTTCAGCATCAATCCTTCCAATGATTATTCAGGACTGATCTCCTTTAGGATGGACTGCTTTGATCGCCATGCAGTCAAAGGGACTCTCAAAAGTCTTCTCCAACACCACAGTTCAAAAGCATCAATTCTTTGGCACTCAGCTTTCTTTATAGCCCAACTCTCACATCCATACATGACTACTGGAAAAGCCATAGGTTTGACTACACAGACCTTTGTTGACAAAGTAATGACTCTGCTTTTTAATATGCTGTCTAGGTTTGTCATAACTTTCCTTCCAAGGAGCAAGTGTCTTTTAATTTCATGGCCACAGTCACCATCTACAGTGATTATGGAGCCCCCCAAAATAGTCTGTCACAGTTTCCACTGTTTCTCCATCTATTTGCCATGAAGTGATGGGACCATGCCATGATCTTCGTTTTCTGAATGTTGAGTTTTAAGCCAACTTTTTCACTCTCTTTCACTTTCATCAAGAGGTTCTTTAGTTCTTCTTCGATTTCTGCCATAAGGGTGGTGTCATCTGCATATCTGAGGTTATTGATATTTCTCTCAGCAATCTTGATTCCACCTTGTGCTTCATCCAGCCCAGCGTTTCTCATGATGTACTCTGCATATAAGTTAATAAGCAGGGTGACAATATACAGCCTTGATGTACTCCTTTCCTGATTTGGAACCAGTCTGTTGTTTGATGTCCAGTTCTAACTGTTACTTCCTGATCTGCATACAGATTTCTCATTAGGCAGGTCAGGTGGTCTGGTATTCCCATCTCTTTAAGAATTTTCCACAATTTGCTGTGGCCCACATAGTCAAAGGCTTTGGCATAGTCAATAAAGCAGAAGTAGATGTTTTCTCGAACTCTCTTGCTTTTTTGATGATCCAATGGATGTTTGCAATTTGATCTCTGGTTCCTCTGCCTTTGCAAATCCAGCATGAATATCTGGAAGTTCACGATTCACAAGTTGTTGAAGCCTGGCTTGAAGAATTTTGAGCATTACTTTGCTAGCATGTGAGATGAGTGCAACTGGGTACTTTGAGCATTCTTTGGCATTGCCTTTCTTTGGGATTGGAATGAAAACTGACCTATTTCAGTCCTGTGGCCATTGCTGAGTTTTCCAGATTTGCTGGCATATTGAGTACAGCACTTTCATAGCATCATCTTTTAGGATTTGAAATAGCTCAACTGGAATTCCATCACCTCCACTAGCTTTGTTTGTATTGATGCTTCCTAAGGCCCACTTGACTTCACATTCCAGGATGTCTGGCTCTAGGTGAGTGATCACACCATCGTGGTTATCTGGGTCATGAAGATCTTTTTTGTATATTTCTTCTGTGTATTATTGCCACCTCTTCTTAATATCTTCTGCTTCTGTTAGGTCCATACCATTTCTGTCCTTTATCGAGCCCATCTTTTCATGAAATGTTCCCTTGGTATCTTTAATTTTCTTGAAGAGATCTCTAGTCTTTCCAATTCTATTGTTGTCCTCTATTTCCTTGCTATTCTTTGGAACTCTGCATTCAAATGGAAATATCTTTCATTTTCTCCTTTGCTTTTTGCTTCTCTTCTTTTCACAGCTATTTGTAAGACCTCCTCAGACAGCCATTTTGCCTTTTTGCATTTCTTTCCCTTGGGGAGGGTCTTGATCCTTGCCTCCTGTACAATGTCACTTACCTCCATCTGTAGTTCTTCAGGCACTCTGTCTATCAGATCTAATCCCTTGAATCTATTTGTCACTTCTACTGTATATCATAAAGGAATTTGATTTAGGTCATACCTGAGTGGTCTAGTGGTTTCCCCTACTTTCTTCAATTTAAGTCTGAATTTGGCAATAAGGAGTTCATGGTCTGTGCCACAGTCAGCTCCTGGTCTTGTTTTTGCTGACTGTACAGAGCTTCTCCATCTTTGGCTGAAGATGGAGTATACTGATTTCGGTGTTGACCATCTGGTGATGTCCATGTGTAGAGTCTTCTCTGGTATTGTTGGAAGAGGGTGTTTGCTATGACCAGTGCTTTTTTTGGCAAAACTCTATTAGCCTTTGCCCTGCTTCATTTTGTACTCCAAGGACAAATTTGCCTGTTACTTCAGGTATTTCTCAACTCCCTACTTTTGCATTCCAGTCCCCCATAATGAAGACATCTGTTTTGGGTGTTAGTCCTAGAAGGCCTTGTAGATTTTCAAAGAACCGTTCAACTTCAGCTTCTTCAGCATTACTGGTCAGGGCATAGACTTGGATGACTGTGATATTGAATGGATGACTGAGTGACTGAACTGAACTGATGGGCGGGGCTGTGTTCAATAAATCTTTAATCCAATTTTCTGTTGACGGTGGGGCTGTGTTCCCTCCCTGTTTTTCACCAGGGGCCAAACTGTGGTGGAGGTAATGAAGATAATGGTGCCCTCCTTCCAAAGGTCCCATGCACACACTGCTGCATTCAGTGCCCCCAGCCCTGCAGCAGGCCCCTGCCGACCACGCCTCCGCTGGAGACTCCTGGAAACTCATAGGCAAGTCTGGGTCAGTCTCTTGCGGGGTCACTGCTCCTTTCTCCTGGGTCCTGGTGCACAGAAGGTTCTGTCTGTGCCTGCCAAGAGTTTGTTTCCCAGTCCATGCATAGTCCATGGGGTCGCAAAGAGTTGGACACAACTGAGCAACTTTCACTTCACTTCCATTCACGTATTATTTGTTGCAGTAGACTTGGTTATTTTTGAGCAAATATATATCCTCTCCTCCTCCACTTCTGCAGAAGGGTCATACTTCTCCATCTCTTATCTTTGGCCTTAGCCATGTGACTGGCTTTGACCAATGGGGTATCGGTGGACATGATGTAAATAAAGACTTGAAATGTGCTGGTGGAGTCCAGATGCTCCCCTGGCCTCCTGCATTTTACCATGAGAAAAACATGCTCTGGGTAGCCTGCTAGTCTCCAAAAAAATAAAAGAGTGACATGTGAGGCATCCCTAAATCAAATCCCCCTGCTCAGAGGCCCAGCTGAGATCATGAGATCAATGGTAGCTCCCCACAAAATCCACAGATGTGCGAGCCAGAAATAAATGAGAATTTGTTCTGTAGCAAAAGCTGACATATACTTTTTTTTTAAACAACCCCCCTTTTTTTTTCCTGTTCCCTTTTTAATTCCTTTTTTTGTTGAAGTAGAGTTGATGTATAATGTTATATAAATTACAGCTATACAACAGAGTGATTCACAATTTTTAACGTCTATCCTCCAGAGGATAAGGAGGAGAAGGGGATGACAGAGGATGAGATGGTTGGATGGCATCACCGATTCAATGGAAATGAGTTTGAGGAAACTCCAGGAGATGGTGAAGGACAGGGAAGCCTGGCATGTTGCAGTCCATGGTGTCGCAAAGAGTTGGACACGACTGACTGACTGAACAGCAACAAATCCTCCAGTTATTGTTACAAAACTTTGGCTATATCCCCTGTGCTGTACAATGGATCCTTCTAGCTTATTTAATTGCCCAATAGTTTGTATTTCTCACTCTCCTTCCCCCGTGATGCCTCTCCCCCCTTTCCCTCTCTCCACTGGTAACCATTAATTTGTCCTCTATATTGAGTCTGCTTCTTTTTTGTTATACTCACTAATTAATTGTTTAGATTCCACATGTAAGTGACATCCTATTGGTGGTATTTTTTTAAGAGCAAAAACTCAATAGAAAAAATTAAATCAGGAAGCAGAGTGCCAAGCAAATAACTGTTTAATAAATGTGAGGTCCTGTTTCATTCCCTAACCCTCCTTCAAGAACTGATTCTGAATACTCCAGAAGCCCTTCCAGGCTCCCGTTTGAATGGGTTGCCCTTCCTCGTGGCACTTTGCAGCCAACATTTATTTCATTCTATCTTGCAAAATACTGAGCCCTTCCCGTGCTTGTCTTACCCACTAGAAGATAGTCCCTGCTGTCAATCTAGCTGCATAAAGTTGAAAGTGAAAGTGTTGGTTGCTCAGTTGTGTCCATCTATTTGTGACCCCATAGATTGTAGCCTGCCAGGCTCCTCTGTTCATGGAATTCCCCAGGCGAGGATACTGGAGTGGGTTGCCTTTCTCTTCTCCAGGGGATCTTCCTGACCCATAACCACAATATAAATACAAAGGAACTGTTTTCCATGTGTATGCAACCGACACACATCTAATTATATTAATATGTGCTCGATGGAAAAAACCATACTGTGATGAGTATGGGTGATTCTGTGCACTATTCTTGACTAAATGAGGCTGTGACATGGAGGAATAGGAACCCATAAACCTTCTCTCCTTTCACGAAGGCCCAGTTCCTTTGAGCCTTTCATAGCCTGAACATCTTGGTGAGCTGGGCCTGATTCTCATGTTCAAGGTACTTATTTTGCGTCCACTGTGGTTACCACAATTCCAAATGGGGACTATTGTTATCCTGCTATTATAGTTGAGCAAAAAAAGTTTCAAAGAGACAATTATCCAAAGTCATACCCTTTACAAGAGGATTGAACCAGAAGTGGAGCTCAAGTCGGTCTGGACCCAAAGCTACTTTCTGGGTTTAGTTGCAGAATCACTTCTGCAATAAGGGGCTTCCTCAAGCATTTGGGCTTTCCTTGTGGCTATGGTGAAGAATCGCCTGCTAGGTGGGAGACCTGGGTTCAGTCCCTGGATTGGGAAGATCTCCTGGAGAAAGGAAAGGCTACCCACTCCAGTATTCTAGATTGGAGAATTCCAGGGACTGTATAGTCCATGGGGTTGCAAAGAGTTGGACACAACTGACTGACTTTCACTTCACTTCAAGCACTTGGATGAAGAATGTTAGGTTCAAAGAACCCAAATAAATAAGAGTTTTGTGGTTGATTGTTACACAGCAAAAACTGACCAATGCATCTGAGAGGAAGTACTTGCTGGGTGTGGGGACAGCTCCGTTGACAGTCACCATCTGCAAATAAGCCTGGTTATTCTTTCAAATGTACTAGTTGACAAGATAACTCCGCAGAAGCTTTAGTTTCTTACCACCTAAGCTGAGGTGTCCCCCAAGTTGGCAGCTGACTGAGAAGTAGACCAGGAATAGGAATCATACTGTCAAGATTTGAATCGTGATTCTGCACTTCATTTGCTTTGCAACTTGAGGAAAGTCAGTCCATGTTTCTGAGCTTTGAAGGGCTGATGTTGTTAAACTCAGGGCTGACACAGTCCACAGGTGTGTTTGTTTGGATGCACATCATTTTTATTCTGTTTCATTTTATTTCTCAATATTAAAACAATAAGGTGTTTAATTATGAGGTAACAGTCATTCATACACGATTAGTGGGAATGGATCTCATACCACTACTATGAGGGGGACAATTTGGCAGGGTTGTTAAATATTAAAAATGCAAATATAGAAATTTTACTTTTTGGAAATTAGCCCACAGATACATGTGCACATGTGAAAAATGATATATGTTGGAGGTTATTCAGGCAGCATTGTTTGTAATGCAACAGTTTCAAAAAATTTTTCAAAAAAAAAAATTCAAAAAAATTTCTATCAGTAGGGGATGGGTTAGATCAAATGTAGGCCATCCACACAATGGAATACTATGCAGCTGGAAAAAATAAAGACACTGCTCAGTACTGATCAGGTAAGTTCTTTAGGATAAACTGTTAAGTAAAAGGCCAGATGTAAAACAAACTGTTTATTGTGGTCTCTTTTGTATAAAAATGGAGAAAAGGAAAAATGTATGTAAATTTTAATACTATTTGTATAATTATGAAGAGACTTAAAGCATTCATAAATCAATAACTGTTAGCTATGGGAGTGAGGGACCCAATTGGGAGGGAGAATTTTTCTGTTTATCTCTTCAAAACATTTTTAATTTTGAAAAAAATGTTTAAAACATTTGGTGTTTTCAACAGCCAAGACATGAAAGCAACTTAAATTCCAATGACAGATGAATGGGTAAAGAAGATGAAGATATGGTGTATATATGCAGTGGAAAAGCCATCAAAAAGAATGAAATAATGCCACTTGCAAACTTGGATGGACCTAGAGATTAGCATACTAAGTGAGCATGTCAGAAAAAGAAAGACAATACCATGGGCTGTTACTTACATGCGGACTCTAAACTATGACACAGATGAACTTATCTATGAAACAGAAATAGACTCACAGAATAGAGAACAGACTTATGGTTGCCAAATGGTCAGGGGAAGGGTGGACTGGAAACTTAGCGTTAGCCAACTAGTGTGGCTCGGCTGGCAAAGAGCCCGCCTGCAACGTGGGAGACCTGGGTTTCATCCCTGGGTTGGGAAGATCCCCTGGAGAAGGGAAAGGCTGCCCCCTGCAGTATTCTGGCCTGGAGAATTCCACGGACTGTAGAGTCCATGGGGTGGCAAAGAGTCGGACACAACAAGCGACTTTCACTATTCACTGATCGCTGATATAGACAGTGGATAAAAAAAGATTTTACTGTATAGCACAAGGAACTATATTCAATATCCTATAATAAACCATACTGGAGAAGAATATGAAAAAAAAAATATATATATAATAATTGAGTCAGTTTGCTCTACACTAGAAAGTAACACAACATTACAAATCAACTATACTTCTATAAAAACATATTTTAAAATAAATCAGATGTTTTCATATACAGATGATCTAGCGTCCGTGTAGGCACATGTCAGCTGGAGCTGAGTAGTGACTGCCTCTCGGATGGGGTTGCACGCACTCCAGTTTGCCACAGTCCTCGCCACTCCCTATTGTCTCCCTGACCCCAGCGTTGGTAGCCATTTATCATTTCACTCCCTGCAGGTTTTTTTTTAGACTAGGACTAAAAGAGTGATAGACTTGCCATCCCCAAGGCTCACTATACAACAATGTGAATGCATTCAATGCTCCTGAAATGAACACTCGAAAACGGTGAAGATAGGACTTCCCTGCTGGTCCAGTAGTTAACACTTCGCTTTCCAATGCTGGGGGTGTGGGTTCGACCCCTGGTCTGGGAGCTAAGATCCCACATGCCTCATGACCAAAAAAACCAAAGCATAAAAAAAGAAGAAGCAATACCGTAACAAATTTAATAAAGACTTAAAAAAAAAGGTCTGCGTTAAAAAAAAAATCTTTAAAAAATGGTTAAGATGGTAAATGTCATGTTATGCACATTTTGCTATAGTTAAAGAAGAATGTTGGCAGGCTCTCCACCTGCAAATAGATGCAGAGATGGCACCTGGTACCAACCAAGGCTCCAGAACCAATTCTCATGAGTCTGTAACTCTGAAGGTGGTTTCAAGGTATCTCCTGCCTCTATGATTTCTGAACCGTTGCTGCCTCTAACTTGCTGTGTGACCTTGGACAAACCGCGTCCCCTCTCTGAGCCATGATTGCTCCACCTGCGAAATGAGAAGCTGGAAGTGAATTATCTTAGAGGCCCTCTAGCTCTAAGAATCTCCCACTTGATTTCTCCTGGAGCAGTGCTTCTGTCACTGTCTCCAAAGAGATGGAAAGTGGGCTTGGGGCTGGGGAGAGGGGAGCAGAGTCCTCCTTTCATGTCGGGGCTGTGTGGGCTGCAGTGGCAGGTTCCCTTTTCTTTCTTCCTAACTTTTTTTAAAACCAGAAAGTTATTTTAAACTCTTAAGTGGGGAGCTGCTGAAAGCCACACGCCTCAGACCTCACGTGCTACAGCCTCTTGTGGGGAGAGAGCAGAGTTCTGAATCCTTTCTGTTCTCTCCCCTGCCCCGCCCGCACCCAGAGGGATGGGGCCACTCTTCATTCATCCTCTGCTCGGCTGAGTCACAGAACTGAACACTTGTCTTCTGGACTCGGAGCTCCGGGCGGGGGGCTGCAGCCTGAACACCAGTGCCTCTCCACCTTGAGCATCCATGCGACTCACCTGGGCATCTTTTCAAAAGGCAGGTTCTCTTTCTGCAGGTCTGGGGTGGAGCTGAGGTCCTGCCCTTCTAGCAGTCCACTAGGTGATGAGCATGAGAGGCCAGACTGTGAACCACACGGTCCAGGATGCTGGAAACTCAGAAAAACCCAACTGGAAAACCACCCGAAATTACTCAGCTCCTCCTTCTTTGGAATTTGCCATGAGCCCCTATTTCAATAATATTCTTGAAACATATGGTACATGCAAAGGAAAACTCAAACTCTTCAAAGAGGGGGTGCACGGAAAAGTCGGCAGCCCTCTCTCCCACCCACATCCTTTAGTTCCCAGAAGCAGCCCCTGTACCCTGTTTCTCGAGACTTCCTCCAGAGAAAGTCTGTATATTGTGTTGATAATAATTATTATACCTACCCTTTGTTGACCACTTCCTATGTCCTAGGCACTGAGCAGAGCCTCCTCTGTAGCTTACTTTATTGACTCCTTCCAACAAGTCCAGCTGTCAGGACCCAGTTTCATGCTGAGGAATCTGAGGCACACAGAAGTTGAGTGCAGCCATCTCTTGGTCACTGAGGGTGTTTGGTTCCAGGACCCCTGTGGATGCCAAGATCTGTGGGTGTTCGGTAAAATGCTTCTAGCAGATGATGCAGTGCACACAGTCAGCCACCCTTGGATTGTGGAGGGCCACCTGTACTTTCCTCTTCATTACACGGCAAGGAGGCTTGGGGGTGGGGCTTCCCGGGTGGCTCGGTGATAAAGGATCCGCCTGCCAATGCAGGAGATGCAGTTCTGCTTCCTGGTTGTCGGGAAGATCTCCTGGAGAAGGAAATAGCAACCCACTCCTGTATCCTTGCCTGGAAAATCCCACGGGCAGAGGAGCCTGTCCAGCTACAGTCCATGGGGTCGCAAAAAGAGCCAGACACGACTTAGTGACTACACAACACACAGCAAGGGAAGGGCCGGAAATAGAATGCCAAGCCCCAGGACCGAGCCCTCTCTCATGCTTCAGCACCTCTGTGGACAAAGCCCTCCCTCCCCACTTCTTTCTGTTACAGCCGCAGTGTCATATAATGTTCTGAGGCTTGCTTTTTCCCCCTTAACAATTTATCTGGCAGAAACCTCAATCACAGTGAGTGGAGAGCTGGCTTTTCTTTTGAACAAAACTACGATTTTTTTGCGAGTCTGGACCTTGTTTGTTTCATCAGGGGCCTGTTTAGGGGATAGGAGAACTACGGGGCTATTCCACTTTTGCTACAAACTGCTGTAATGTTTGAGTTTGTGCCTATATCATCTTGGATATGTGTGTGTGGATGATGCTGATGTCCGTAGGATGAACTCCCAGACTTGGGATTGCTGGCTCAAAGGCTGTGTTCCTTTAAAGTTGAGTAATTGTGATCAGTTGTTTTTCAAAGCAATTATAGCCACTTTCTCTCATCATCAGTGTCTGAGTACCTGTTTCCCCAGAGGTTCACCAACATGGTTCCAGAAATTTTTGGCTTTTTCTGCTGCTGATTTTGAACCACGTAGGCAGGAAGCAGAGTTGGGTGAGACTATCTCCCTCCTACCCCCCCCCCCCCCGCCTGATTGTCAAAAACACCAGCTGAGGTGTGTAGTCCATACCCAGGGACTCTGTTCTCTTGGTCAGGTCAGCCTGCTCCTCTAAAGGACAGCATTTGTCATCAGGGATTTAATGTCTTAAAAATAAAGGGGATCTGATTGCACTCAGGAGCCCTGGCCAGCCATGAGCCCTTCCCCCACAATCCCCAGGGACCAAAGCTAAGCCACTGGAAGAAGCTAGAAGAACAATGAAGTTTGGCTTCTGAGAACTTGAAAGGCAGGGAGCTCCAGCACAAAAAAACACAAGGAACAGAAGATCAGGGTCAAGCCTGGGCTCTGCCACCAGCCCTCAGTCTAAAATTACCTCCCATTATTTCACAGTGTAGACTTGGGAGCCCCAAGACTGGATTCAAATCCTGCTTCCTCCACTTTTGAGCTGTGTGACCTTAGGTTAGTGATTTAACCTCTCTGGACTCCTGTTTTCCTATCTGCAAATGGAATAATGATAGTCTTACTTCCCAGGAGGCTTGTGGGGATCAGCTGCCTTAATGCACACAGAGTTTGAAACAATGCCTGGTGTAAAAAAAAAAATACAGAAGAAGTATTGACTGTCCTTCCATTATTTATATTACTTATTTATTTGCTTAGTTATTGTCTGTCTAGAATGTCAACTCTAGAAGGGCAGAGTCATAAACTTTCTGTTTTCAGCAGTGACCCCTGCCCCAGCATAATACCTACACATAGTAGGTCCTCCGTAAATATTCACCGGAGGAATGAATAAGTGAACGTGTCACTTCCCCTCCCTGAGCCTCAGTTTCCTGATCTGTAAAATGGAAGATTTTTATTTCATTCTCAGTGAGTCTCTACATTGTCCTAATCCATGGGGTTCCTATGTCACTGCTTTTTACAATTGGAAGAAACAATTATTTAAAAATGTATGAACCTTTGTTCACAGTTGTCGAACTGTGGAAGCAACCAATATGTCCTTCAATAGGTAAATGGATAAACAAAGTGTGTTACATCCAGACCATGGAATATTATCCAGCATCAAAAAGAAATGAGCTCTCAAGCCATCAGAAGACAAAGAGGAACCTTAAATGCGTAGTGAAATAAGCCAGTCTGAAAAGGCTACATACTGTGAGATTCCAACTACAAGACATTCTGGAAAAGGAAAAATCATGGCGACAGTAAAACAAAAATTGGCTTCGCAAGTGGCTCAGTGGTAAAGAATCTGCCTGCCAATGCAGGAGTCATGAGTTTGATCCCTGGGTCAGGAAGATCCTCTGGAGAAGGAAATGGCAACCCACTTCAGTTTTCTTGCCTGGAGAATCCCATGGACTGAGGAACCTGGCAGGTACAGTCCCTGGGGTCTCAAAGAGTTGGATATGACTTAACGACTGAGCATTGCATTGCAAAAAAAAAAAATTGGTGGCAGCCAGAGGTTTCAGGAGAGGACAGGGAGGGATGCACAGAAAGAGGGCAGAGGATTTTGAGGGCAGTGAAGCTGTTCTGTGCGACACTGCAGTGGTAAACACGTGTCACTGTACATTTGTCAAAACTCATCGAATACACAGCGCAGAGTGAACCCTAACGTAAACTACGGGTTTAGCTAATAATGATGACATCACCGACTGGACGGACATGTGTTTGAGTATGCTCTGGGAGTTGGTGATGGACAGGGAAGCCTGGCATGCTGCAGTCCATGGGGTTGCAAAGAGTTGGACACAACTGGGCGACTGACCTGAATTGAACTGATGTGTTGATATTGGCTCATCAATCATAACAAAAGCACCACGTCAATGTTAATAACAGGGAAGCTTTGGGGTGGAGTTGGAAGCATATCGGGTAACTCTATACCTTCCTATCTTCCCCTCAATTATTCTGTAAACTTAAAATGACTCCAAAGAAGTCTATAAATTTTTAAAAGTATAGACTCAGTTTTGAAAGTTTGGTTAATAAGCTCTTTTTTGTTCGTTTTATAACTATTGGTTAACCAGTGGCTAGTTAGCAACACTGACTGCAGAGTTTATATACATACATACATATATATATATATATGTATATTCTGCATATATATATTCATATATGTATGTATGTATACACACACACACACACACACACACACACACACACACACACACTGGCCACACTGCATGGCAGGTAGGATCTTAGTTCCCCAACCAGAAATCAAACCTGCACATTCCAGATCTCTGCATTGGAAGTGAGGAATCTTAACCACTGGACCCCTGGGAAGTACCCAGGTTTTAGAAAGGGGTGACAGACACAGGGAGCCATTGTACAGAGCTTGTCTGGTGAATCTTTGCCTCGTTAAGCTTTCCGTTCACCACCCACAGCTATGGCAGCAGGCAATCCTTATTCCTCTGGCCTGAGTCAATGATCAGAGCTGGAGTGCTTGTCTCCTTCACAGCAGACTTCTGGATTTCCCCAAGCGTCCAAGGAGCACGCTTTTTGAAGTCCTTTCCCTGGATGTGCTTGAGAACGTTGATGGAGCATTCTGTGCTTTCTGCTTTGTTGCCGGCAGAAAGGTCCTTCTTCTCACTACCCTTTTTTTTGTGGGAGCCCTTCTACTGTCTGAAGCAGGAAAGAAAAAGAAACGCAATGGATTACCGGTTAATTGGCTTTTAAAACATACACATACACCCAACGCTGGCAGGTAGGTGGTTTCAAATTCATTCTTTTATGTATGCTTTGATCGTTACGAAATGTGTTCAAGGCATAACAAAAAGTTTAGACCATCATGATGACCTTGCACAGCTTAGAGATTTCACAGACGCAAAAACGGAGACCTGGAGAGAGGAAGTGACTTGTCCCAGGTCAGATCATAAGAGGCAGGAGAGCTGATGTCTATTCCCCACCCCTGTGTGGGCCGTGCCTCCGTTGCCTCTTCTGTAAAATGGGGCTAAAATAGCACCTACCTCATCCGCTTGTTGTGAGGACACAATGAAACAATATGCAAAGTGCTTAGAGGAAAGCCTGGTCCACAGCAAATGTTCAACTAAAGAGAGCCATCATCTGCATTAATGGAGGGTGAGGTGGTGGGAGACGAGGATGGCAATGTTCCTTCCTGTTTCTCCTCTTGGAACTGTCAGGGAACAATCACAAGAATTCAAGAAGGGTGCATTTGGTTTTTATTTTTTCAAAATAATTTTTATTTAGTTACTTATTTTCGTTTGTGCCAGGTGTGTGTCGCGTTACGCGGGCTTTCTCTGCCTGCGGTGTGCGGGCTACTCATCGCAGTGACTTCTCTTGTTGTGGCTCCTGGGCTCCAGCGCACAGGCTCAGTAGCGAAGTGAACTAGTTGGGGCACACCGACGTAGTTGCTGCTCAGCATATGGAATCTTCTTGGACCAGGGATCGAAACTCAGGTCCCCAGCATTGGCAGGTGAATTCTTATCCATTGCTCCACCCGGGAAGTCCTGCTTTTTTACTTGCTATAAGCTTAGAGATGGAAGGTAGAAAGGAGGTGATTGTCTTAAAGCCCTTCAAACAAGGAGGCCTGGGGGGTGTCATTGTAGGCTCTCTTCCTTTCCCGCTAGGAAAACTGAGGTAGGAAATCAAGTTGTGGGATGTCAATGGGGGTTTGTGGGGTTCCCCGATTTAGAGAATTGGTCTGCTAAATGCTGGGATTAGGAGTTCAGAAAAAGAGATCCCAGGTTCAGTGAGTCCCATGATCAGAAACCTCAGAGCTGTGTTTTCAAGGAAATCGTCACCCGGGAGACTGTCACTGAAGTAGGAGGGCCCTCGGATGTCATCTTGTTCAGGCTTTGCAGACCCAGCCACCCGCAGGGCCCTCGGAGGGAAGGTTCGGGCCTGTGGGGGGTATGGCAGGGGGCTCACTGGCCCTGTTCAAGGGGGCCGCCTTGGATGGTGGGGACCACGGAGGGACAGACCATGGTGGCTCGGCCTTCTAGGGGGAAATCTCCCAATTTAATTAATTATTTTTAAAATTCTTCCTTGGGTTCTTTTCGTGTTTGGCTGCACTGGGGCTTTGCTGTACACACGGGCTACTTTCTTGTTGCGGTTCATAGACTTCACACGGTGGGGGCTTCTCTTGCCACGGAGCAGGGGTTCTGGGCGCTCAGGCTCAGGAATTGTGGTGCGCGAGCTTAGTTGTGCTCCTCAGCACGTGGGAATTTGCAGACCTGGGACTGAACCCGTGTCTCCTGCGCTGGCAGGCCAACTCCCAACCACTGGGCCACCTGGGACGTTCAGAAATCTCCCAATTTTAAATCTTGCGAGGGCCAAGCAAGACATGTTGGGGGCCAGATATAATTTCTGAAGTCCACCCCCATCACTTGTACAGATGGGGAAACTGAGGTCCCAGGAGGTAGAATAAATTGTTCAAGGTCCCTCACCCCCTAAATCAACCTTAGAATTCCCACTTCATCCCTCTCCACCTCCTTCACTGCCCTGCTGTCCTGGGGCCCAATCCAAGATGGCTTCTCTTAGGGTCCCAGAGCTAGCCTCAGATCTTTAATGTTCAGGAGGAGCTTATTGGGGGCACAGGGCTGCTGCTGCTGCTGCTAAGTCGCTTCAGTCGTGTCCGACTCTGTGTGACCCATAGACAGCAGCCCACCAGGCTGCCCCGTCCCTGGGATTCTCCAGGTAAGCATCCTGGAGGGCTGCAGTCAAAACCTTGTCCTTCCCATCAGAAAAAGAGACCTCCTCTCTGGGCCGCAGCAAAGAGTCTGGGGCATCTTTGTTTTTAAGCTGCTTAATTGTGATAAAATACACCTAACACAACTTGTCGTCTTAATTGTTTTAAAACCTATAGTTCAGTGGTATCAGTGGTTACGTACGGTTGTGAGAGCTGGACCGTGAGGAAGGCAGAGCACCAAAGAACTGGTGCCTTTGAACTGTGGTGCTGGAGAAGACTCCTGAGAATCCCTTGGACTGCAGGGAGATCAAACCAGTCACTCTTATAGGAAATCAATCTCGAATGCTCATTGGAAGGACTGATGCTGAAGCTGAAGCTCCAGTATTTTGGTCACCTGATGTGAACAGTTGGCTCATTGCAAAGTCCCTGATGCTGGGAAAGGTTGAGGGCAGAAGAAAAGGGTGTCAGAGGATGAGATGGCTGGATGGCATCACCGATGCAACGGACGTGAACTTGGGCAAACTCCGGGAGATGGTGAGGGACAGGGAGGCCTTGTGTGCTACAGGCCACGGGGTCACAAAGAGCTGGACACGACTGGGCGACTGAACAGCAACAACAACAGAGTCCATTCACACTGTTGGGCAGCCATCCCACCATCCATCTCCAGAACTCTTGGCACCTGGCAGAACTGGAGCCCTCTACCCATTAAACAAGAGCTCCCCGGTGCCCTCTCTCCCCAGCCCCGACAACTACTGTTATGCCTTCTGCCTCCATGAGTTCAGCTACCTAGGTACCTCATAGACGTGGAATCATGCAGTGTTTGTCCTTTTGTGACTGGCTTGTCTCACTTCATGTTGCTTTCTCAAGGGTCGTTTGCGCTGTAGCCTGTGTCAGAGTTCTTTCCTCTTTAAGGCTGGAGAATACCCTGGGGTATGTATGTATCGCGTTTTGCTTACCCATTATCCATTGATGGACACTCGGGTGGCCTTCACCTTTTGGCAATTGTGAATAATGCTGCTATGAACATAGATGTGCAAACATCTGTTTGAGTTACTGCTTTCAATTCTTTGGGGATGTAATCCTGTTTTTAATTTTTTGAGACCCCGCCATGCTGTTTTCCAGTGGCTGTACCGTTTTACATTCTCACCAGCAATGAGTAAGGGTTCCAGTTTCTCCACATCCCTGCCAACACTTTGTTTTTAAATAGCAGCTATCCTAATGCATGTGAGGTGAGGCAGCATCTCCATTTGCGTCTGAAAGGTCTTCCTGAAGGATGTTTCCACAGCAGTTGTGTGCCATCATGTGGGAGGGTCTTTCAGGCAGCATGTTATGGGGGGCAGAGAGGGGGATTAAACAAACTCACTGGTTTTGTTTTTGTAGCTGTTTTGACTTAGCTGACTTGTGAAAAATCCATAAAAATCACTGAGTTTTTTAAGAATCTTTTTATTTCCATTGGACATAGATGCTCTTATGGATGAAAACTTCAAAGTACTTAATTCCATGGACAGTCTATAGTAAGAGCTCAATGCACTTGTGTGTGACTTCAGTCACAGTCAGTAGTGTCTGACTCTTTGTGACCTGTTGGAGTGTAGGCTGCCAGGCTCCTCTGTCCATGGAATTTCCCAAGCAAGAATACTGGAGTGGGCTGTCATTTCCTCCTCCAGGGGATCTTGCCATCCCATGGATCGAACTTGCATCTCCCGTGTCTCCTGCATTGAAGGCGGATTCTTTACCACTGGGAATCCCAAAAGCTCAATAAATCTGAGCTATTATTATTATTATTAACATTTAGAAGACTTATGGTTGCCAGAAGCAGGGGCTGAGGGTGGGCAAAATGAATGGAAGAGGCCCAAAGACACAAAATTCCAAATATGAAATGAATCCTAGAGATGTAACATACAGCATGGTGACTGCAGTTAACAATACCATATCGCATATTTAAAACATGCTGAGAGCACATAGTAAAAATTCTCATCACCAGACACAAAATTGTTACCGTGTGTAGTGATGGATGTTAACTGGTTTTACTGTGGTGATCATTTGCAGTATTTACAAACATTACATTATTATGTTGTACATCTGAAGCTCACATAATGTCATAGTTAGGTCTCAATTAAATAAAAGAGAGAGAGAGACAAGTACCTATATCAAAGAAAGATATCACCAAGGAAGGTTTTTGGAGGTCCGATGGTGATTTGCAGGGGAGTGGGGACTCACACCTCCCCCACAAGGGTCCCCTAGAAGCTGTCCCTGTGCTTGGTTACTTTTGGCCAGCCTCCTTCTGGCATCCCATCTGCCATCACCTAACACTAGAAGTGAGGTCAGAGGAGACAGCTCTGGCCCACAGAAGCCTGTCCCCCGGGCGGGGCTGATAAGCCCCTCATTCACATCTAGCCCACGTTCTCCCTGCCTTCCTACCTAGTTCAGAGTCACTCCTGAACGTCTCTGCTCACTGTCTTTCCCTACCCAACGCCTGCCAGTCCCAGGGAGGAGCGAGATGTCAGTTCTTCTCCTACAAGACTCCCGGAGAGGGTGAACTTGAGAAACAGAGGTGAAGACCTGCTTTTGTGTGAGAAAGGCAGTTGCTGCTGAGCTTGCGGGCAATCAGAGCTGAGGGTGGGGTGGGGGGAGTTAGAGTCGCGAGCCAGGAGTACAACTAGGAACTTCAGGGACCGCCAAGGAAGTCCCGGGATGTGCAGGAGGCCAAAGGGAGCTGTGGACGACTGAGCATTGGTTCTGAAGACGACTGAGCCTTGGTTCTGAAGACGATCTAACACCAACTGCAGAACCCTCCTCGGACAGCTGCAGCTCTTAGGACTGAATCCACAGGGGCCTGCGAGGCCCTGCCCCCGACTCTCTGATCTCAGCTCTCAGCTCTCAGCTCTCACTTGCCTCCTCCTGGTCTGCCCTGCTCCAGCCACACTGGCCTTTCCTTTCCATTCCTCCAATACCACACTTGTTCCAACCACAGGGCCTTTGCACGTGTGGTCCCAAGGCCTGGAAGGCTCCACTGCCTGGCTCTGATCCTGGTTGGTTGCTTCTGGCCCCGCTTATACATCCCCTGGGCCCTTCTCTGACCACACTCCATTTGTCTCTCCAGTCCCTCTGTTTTATTTCATCCATACTCTTGGTGTTCTCTGAAATTAGCTTGTTCATTATGTTATTTTCTGTGTGGTCTGCTGCACACTGTTTCCTCCCATTCCCTGTGGTGCATATATGCTTTGACTGAATAAATAAACCTGCTGTACCGCCTCAGATGAGCAATTTCACTGCTCTGGGCCTGAGTGTCCTCATCTGTGGAAAGGCGATGAAGTGCTCAGCATGGGCTGAGAAGACCTAAGAAGATCAGGGGCATGTTCTGAAGAGCACAAATGAGAGGTCGCTGAGAGCAAAGAAACCAGTCTCCAGGATAAACTGCTCATTTGGCACATTTAATTTGCTTTGCAAAGTGTTCCTTACCCCTCAACCCCTCAACAAATAGTCTTACCTCCTTCTTTCCCTGGGGGAAATGACAACTTCTTAAGGAGACAAGACTATTGATTTTATTTACTCTCATCTTTCACCTGAGAGTGGGATGGGGGGTCAATATTTGTTTTATTTTGGAGCCTAGTACTGAAAACCAGGGCCCTAGCAGGAAAGTACTAGGTGAACTTGGGCAGATTGCCCTGCTCTCTAGCTTTTCCATTCTTGGAGTGAGAGAAGAGAAATGTTTGAACCTTGGGCCCACCCAGTATGGTCTTTAGGATAACAGAATCACCAGGCGGGAGGAGAAACAGTGCTGTCACTAAGTGCCCCTGGCATGGGCCTCGTACAGTGTGTCCATTCATGACGTTCTGATCACCTGTCCGGTCTCCCTCTCAAGGGGCTTCCCAGATGGTACAGTGGTAATGATCTGCCTGCCAATGCAGGAAATGCAAGAGATGCAGGTTCCATCCCTGGGTTGGAAAGATCCCCTGGAGGAGGAAATGGCAACCCACTCCAGTATTCTTTGCCTGGAAAATTCCATGGATAGAGAAGCCTGGTGGGCTACAGTCCACGGGGTTGCAAAAAGTCTGACAGGAATGAGCGACTGAGCGCGCCCGCAGGCACACACACACACACACACACACACACACACACACACACTCCTTCTCAAAGCTCTTTCCCTTCATTGTATTCTGGTGGCTCCTGGGTGGAGGTGTGGTAGCAGGTTGCCGTCTTCATCCCAGTGTTTCAGATGAGAGAGTGGAGAGAAGCAAGGCCTTGCCTGTCTATCCAAACTCATTTCCTGACGGCCTCAGGGCCTTTGCACATGCCATTCACGCCCTCAACCCTCACTTCATTAGCTCCTCACTTGAATGTCTCCAAGAGGCCGTCCCAGATCATCCCGTTAAAAGTGTCGACTCTCAGCTCCTACCACTCTCAAGGCCCTTGCTGTTGCTGTGGAGTCACTCAGTCGTGTCCCCCTCTTTGTGACCCCGTGGACTGCAGCACACCAGGCTTCCCTGTCCTTCACTATCTCCTGAAGTTTGCTCAAACTCCTGTCCACTTAGTTGGTGATGCCATCCAACCTTCTCCTCCTCTGTCACCCCCTTTTCAACCTGCCCTCTTCCCCAGCATCAGGGTCTTTTCCTATGAGTTGGCTCTTCACATCAAGTGGCCAAAGTAATCGGAGCTTCAGCTTCAGCACCAGTCCTTCCAGTGAATATTCAGGATCGATTTCCTTTAGGATGGACTGGTTTGATCTCCTTGCTGTCCAAGGGACTCTCAAGAGTCTTCTCCAGCACCACAGTTCGAAAGCATCGATTCTTCAGTGTTCAGCCTTCTTTATGATCCGGCTCTCACATCCGTACATGACTACTGGAAAAACCATAGCTTTGACTATATGGACCTTTGTCAGGAAAGCAATGTCTCTGCTTTTTAATACGTTATCTAGGTTTGTCATACCTTTCCTTCCAAGGAGCAAGTGTGTTTTGATTTCCATGCCCTTACTCTTCTATTTTTCTTCATGGCATCTCTTGACATTTGGCGTTAGATAATCTCTTTACTTGTTTATTGTCTGTCTCCTCTTCCAAAAGGCCAGCTCCATGAGATCGGGACTTTTCATTTCATCTCCCTAGTCCCCAGCAGGTGCCTGGAACAGCCCAAATGCTTACTAAATAATTGTTGAATTAGTCTCCAAGTGGACATAGAGATGGAAGCGATCTTGAAAAAATTTCATCTGTCCCCCTGCCACCAGGCTGGACTTGTGCCCCCATGTAAGTTTCTCTTTTGTGACAATCTCTCCACAGAAATCAAGATTCTTGATGTCTTTAAAAAAAAGTGGTTGTGACTCAGATCTGCAAACTTTCTTTTGCTAACCCTATCTTGCTTTCTTACAGGGGTTGACAGGAACAGGAAAAGAGGCAAGATATTTAGGTTACTTGTTGTAGATTAATGATATGAACAAAATGCTAAAAAGAGAGATTTGATTCCTTCTTGCACAGGACTGGGGTTTTCTTTTTATACCTCATTCAATTGTACTGGATAAGATTAGGCATGAAAATCTTATTAACGAAGATGATTTTTCAGAAGAGTTGATATCAGGTCTTGCGGGCAGGATTTTTGATACCTCATTGCTGAACCTGAAAACACCCTGGAAGGTGGGAATTGCTACGATGATCCTCATTTTGCAGGTGAGGAAACTGACACTGTGTAACATGAAGCACAGTGTTAATTTGTCCAAGGCTACACTGCCAGATGCCCACATAAGGGACACCGGAGAAACCTCTTCCGAGAATGAAATTGCCTGTGGCCGAGCAGTTCAGAGTTGGGGCTCTGGGGTAAGATGCCTTGGGCCTCAGTCTCCTCATCTGGAAAGTGGGGATGATGACGATGATGTTACCACTATCAGCAAAGATTCCCTGAGTTATTTCATTAAAAAATATTTATTTAGCTATGCTGGGTCTTAGTACCAGCACACAGGATCTTTAATTATAGCATGTGAACCCTTAGTTGTGGCAGATGAGATCTAGTTTCCTGACCAGGGATCAAACCCGGGGCCCCTGTGTTGGGAGTGTGGAGTCTCAGCCACTGAACCACCAGGGAAGTCCCAACTGAGTTTAATCTGTGAGATGTATAGGACAGAAATTGGCACACAGCAAGTGCTCAATATTTCTTGGCTTTATCATCATCTCCTGGTATGTTTTCTGTCTCTGCCACACATGCGTGTGCACACACACACACACACACACACACACACACACACACACGCACACACACGGTGGGCTTCCTGGAGGGGGAGTTCTGTCAGACAGCCAGGCAACCAGCTGAGTTCAGGACCTAAGGTCAAGCTTAGATCTCCTCGGGTAGGAAATTTCCCACTGAGAGGGGAGTGGCAGCCTCTTGCGGCTTTTCCCATCCTCCCCCAGCCACTGCTCTCACAAGAGTCCCCCACACAGGTCATGTGCTGTCCCTGGCCCCGTGTGACTCAGCCTGGCAGCTGGACCAGAGGGTGGGCGGAGAATCGGAGATTACACCTCGAGGGCTTGCTCAGAGCAGCTGCAGCCTGACTGCAAAGGTCGTGGTGTTGGGTTTCCACCTTGCACGGTGCCCTGGGAGGTTGAGCATGAGACCTCATGAGGCCAGGCGGGGGCTGCCCCAGCCCCGGCCCACCATCAGGGTTCTTGGTATAATAAGTCTTTTCATGTGGACACTTGACAGCTTTTGAAGCATTTTCCCACTATCCCGGGTCTGCAGGGCAGCCAGTGTTATTTTGATTGTCCCCACGAAACGGGGCTTATTGAGATGGCATGTCTTGCCCTACACCACTCAGCTGGTGGAACTGAGATCCAACGGAGGTTTGCTGTGCTTAATCCCAATCTCCTTGCCAATACCCTGCACAGACTGTCCTCAGAGGTCTGTGCAAGTGTGTATGTGTGTGCACGTACCAAGGGAGGGGAGGACCCACCCTGGAACTGCTTTTCTAATGGTCTAAATTCATGTGTGAGCATTAGAAGCACATAACGATTCTTTTTTATTTGGGCATCATTATAATTTAAATTTTATTTTTTCAAAAAGCTATTATATGCACATAGTTCAAAATTCAAATGGCACAAGAAAATGTCCCCCTCTCTCCCCCATCATCGATCCACTCAGTTCCTCTCTCCAGAGGCACTTAGTTATGAGTTTCTTCTGCCAGGCTATTCTGAGCTTTCACAAGTCAATATGAATATAAATATTTCAATCCAACACTTTATACACAAAATGTACACATTCTACTTACTGTTCTGCTCATTAATTTGTTTGTTTGTTTAGTAATCCTTCCTGGAGACAATTCCATGCCAGTTCACAAAGAGCTGCTTTGATATTTTTCAAGGCCATGTAATATTCTGTTGTAGGGATCCACCTCTTTGACTGGTTCCCTGTTGATGCATGGGCTTCCTTGGAGGATCAGATGATAAAGAATCTGCCTGGAGTGCAGGAGACCTTGGTTCAATCCCTGGGTCTGGAAGATCCCCTGGAGAAAGGAATGGCTACCCACTCCAATATTCTTGCCTGCAGAATTCCATGGACAGAGGACCTTGGCAGGCTACAGTCCATGGGATCAAAAACAGTAGGACATGATTGAGCAACTAACACTTCACACTTCTCTGTGGATGGAGATTCAGAATATTTCCAATACTTGCAATGACAGACTAGGGAAAAAGGAGAGCCTTGGCATCTACATCACTGGGTATGTATGTGGGGAGATGCAGACCCTTGCTTCTTAAACTGCTCCAGGACTAACTAGCAGCTGGGCATCAACTGAGAGCTTGGTTAGAACTGCAGCATCACAGGCCCCACCCTGGACCTGCTGGATCAGGATCTGAGTTTTAGAAAGATGCCCAGGGGATTTGTATGCATATTAAAGTTTAAGAAGCGCTGGTTGGAAAAACAGATGCCCAAAAGACAGAGTCCCAGATTGCTGGGTCAAGACAAAGGTAAATCTGTAAGTTTGACAGGTACAGACAAATTGACATCTGCAAAGTTTGATTTGATACATAATTCTTCTCACCTGCAATGCATAAGCATCTGGGGAGAATAAAAAAAATCCATATCCAGCGGTGCAAAATATGAGGAGTAGGATTCAGTGGGTCTGGTGTGAGCCTGGAATCTGCACTGTGTACGCTGTCTGGGTGATTGACATCTTTTCAGGCTTGGGGAAAACTGGCCTAATTACATGCCCAACCTTTGACTCTAGAGGCTTCTTTAGGGTTCTTGGATATTCTGACCAGAAGGATCTTTAACTCTCCATCCAGTGATAGCAAACTCAAATGCCCCAAGAGCTGGATGAATAGTGCTCATGCCTAAAGTGTGCCAGTTTATAGTAGGTCTGGTTTTTACTGACATCGAAGTAACAAAAAAATCAGAAAGCGTGCACGCCAAGCCAAATCAATTTGGGCTGGAGTCAGGTCCACAGTCCGTGAGTCTGGGACCTCTGGCACTCTCGCAATGCACTTTTTCACAAAAAAATAAAAAGAATCTGTTTTGGACTTCCGTGGCGGTCCAGTGGATAAGAGTCTGCCTGCCAACGCGGGGGACAAAGTTTCGACCCCTGGTCCAGGAAGATTCCATGAGCGGTTGAGCAACTAAGCCACCGCGCCAGAACTACTGCGTCTGCGCTCTAGAGCCTGGGCGCTGCCCCTGCCGAAACCCCGCGCTGCTGGAGCCTGGGCTCCGGAACGGAAACCCCCTGCAATGAGAAACCCCCCCGCAATGCGACCCCCCCCCCCCCCGCAATGAGAAACCCACGAACTTCAACCGCTAGAGAGCAGCCCCTGCTCGCCGCAACCAGAAAGGCTGCGCACAGCCACTAAGGCCCAGAGCGAGGCACCCCCGCCAAAAGTCTTTAAAAATGGTGCATGTTAAAAACATCTTTAGACAAGAAGCATCTGGGGACTTCCCTGGTGGTTCAGTGGCTAAGGGTTTGCACTCCCGACGCAGGGGGCCCGGGTTCAATCCCCGGTCTGGGAACTAGATCCCACATGCCCCAACAAAGACCCAGTGCGGCAAAATAAATAAAGTGTTTTTTTTAAAAAAAAAAAAAAATCTGTTTTTGCAAATAGTCTCATATAACCTGGCAAGGACTCAGATAGGCTTTCTCCACGTGTTGAAGATCTTAGGCATCAAGGCTCCCACTATACAGATGACAAACTGAGCCCAGAGTATAGAAGGGGAGGCCCCGAGTCCTCAGAAAAGCTTAACCAGTATTTACTGACTACCAGGCAATGTGTTCAGTGCTGGGGGATTTCAGCCTGCAGGTCCCAGTCCTCAAGGAGGGAGGGGACAAACACAGAGGAAGCAAGTGGTGGCCAGTGACTGTGGGATGTGACTCGGTTCCTGGGGCCATAGGGAGTCCCCAGGAACAAAGGAGGTCTTCAGAGAGGAGGTAAGGCTGAGAAAGACGTTGGTGGTTTTTGGTTTTTGTTCATCTCAAGAAGGGATTTAGAACAGGGCTGGCAAATGTTTCCTGTAAAGGACCAGATAAAAAATTTCAGGCTTTGCAGGCCACACGTCTCTGCCTTTCTGTTGCTCTGTCCGTTGCAGTGCAAAAGCAGGCCCAGATGACAGGTAAATGGCTGGGCTGGCCGGCTGCCAATACAAGTTTATTTAGGGACTGTGAAATGTGAATTTCATGTAATTTTCACATATCAGGAAGTAGTCTACTTCTTTCTTTTCTCCAGCCATTAACAAAAAAAAATGTAAAAACCATTCTTAGCTCACAAGGGGCAGGAAAACAGGCAGGGGGCTGGAATCAGCTGGTGGCTGGATTTTGTCGACCCCTGATTTAGTAGATGAAGAGCAGCCTGCCAGGCCAGTGGGAGAAGGGTGTTCCAAGCAGTGAGAGTGGCAGGTTCAGGGACAGGGAGGAAAAGAATGAGTAGAAAAGCAGGGGTCAAAATGCCACCTCTTGGGAATTCCCTGGTGGTCCGGGTGTTAGAACTCTGCACTTCCCCTGCAGGGGGGTGGGTTGGATCCCTGGTTGGGGAACTAAGGTCCTTCGTGCCTTGGAGCAGTCCGACCAAAAATAAATAAATAAATATTTTTTTAAAAAAGAAGAAGAAGTAGTGTGGATAGCACCTCCCTATCTAATCCATTGTTGCCAAATTCTTCTGATTGTTAAGAGAAGCTGGGAATGCACACATTGCACACGTTACTATGTGCTGGGATGGTTCTGGGCACTGGGGAATCCATGGAGGCCGAGACAGCCAGAAGACACTGCTTACAAACTCATGGAGACCCGAGGTGTACAAAATAGCAGGTTCAATGGTGGCCAGTGCTATGGAGAAACATAACACAGGGCAGGGGGCAGAAGTGTCGGGGGGAACGCGGACTTTTAGGCAGGTATCAGGGAAACCTCTGAGATCTGAGTAAAGGCTGGAAAGATTCCCAGAAGGAGCGGTACGGTACCCTCTCCTCCCAGGAGAAGAGCTGTCCAGGTAGAGAGAGAAGCAAATACAAAGTCCTAAAGAGAGACCCAGGCTGGAATGTTATAGAAACAGTGAGAGGTAAGCTGTGTAGCTGGAGCAGAGGGAGTGAGGGGGAGAGCCAAAGTCGTTGAGGGCAGAGAGGTCACGGGACAGACCACGAGGGACCTTATGGCTGCTGTGAGGACTTCAGCTTTAGCTCTGGGTAGGTGGGAGCCATGGAAGGTTCTAAGCAGAGGAGAGAGAAGACCAGACTTAGGTCTTCACTGTATCCCTCTGGCTGCCTGTGGGGAATGGAGGTGGAGAGAAGTCTCTGGAGATTTGCATTTTGAAGGTGAAGCTATAGAATTTGCTAATGTTCAGGATGTGGGGTGTGAGAAATTTAGATCTTCCTGTGAAAACTTTCTAGATGTAATTGATGGCAACCAAGTCAAAACTGAAAATATCTCCCGCTGGGCCACCAAACCCTTGTGTAGGCTGCTAGCTTGTCTTTCTTCCACACCAGGTCTGCCTCCCCGGTTTGAATCTTTCATTATGATTTTATGTTTTTCATGTCCCTGTGTCCTTTCCCAAACTAGATTGGGATCCACCCTTAATCAGGGGTGGGGACTGTACTTTTTCTTTTTAAGTTTCATGATGAGATTAGTGAATGTGGGTGAGGGTGGGTAGGTGGGGCACCTTTTCCCTCCCCGTGGTTATCTGTTCAGTAGATATTGGTGGAACATCTAACCATAGCAGGAACTTTCTGAGAGGGTCAGACTCTGAACAGGCCAGCCCTGACTCTGTTCCTCTCAGTCTCTACAGTCAGCACTCCTGAAATAATTTTTTCCCCTTAAATCTGCTCAGATCAAAACATGTTTCTCCCCTCCCAGATACAGCCCTGTCTGGCCAGATTTCTCCGAAGGGCACTGCAGTTCTGGACCAGCTCTTCCCGCCAGAGCTCAGGCCCTGGCCCTCTGGTGCCGGCTTCTGCCCTAACTTCCCCCACTCCCAAGGGTCACTGCCAAGTTTCCCTGGTTGCCTGGCTGCGAGGGCTACCTTTACTCTTCCCTGAACTCACCTCTGTTCAGGGGCTTTTGTTGCCTCTGAGCAAACAGCCCTTGCTTCTGGAAACTCCACCGGTTCCTGTAAAGCTGCTCCTCCCTGGGTCCCCTCCCCCTTGGACCTCCCTCTCCCCACCCCACCTCTTCTTCTTCTTCTGGAATAAATGTCTTGAGTCAGTGGATGGAATAACCAAGGCCTACAGCCCAGGAAGGGGCTTCCCTCATAGCTCAGTCAGCAAAGAATCTGCCTGCAATGCAAGAGACCTGGGTTCAATCCCTGGGTTGGGAAGATCCCCTGGAGAAAGAAATGGCCACCCACTCCAGTATTCTTGCCTGGAGAATCCCAGGAGCAGAGGAGCCTGGCGGGCAACAGCCTATGGGGTGGCAAGAGTGGGACCCTGCTTAGGGACTAAACCACCACCACAGGCCAGGGAGGTGAAAGCACTGACTGAAGTGAGCTGCAGGTGTTCCTTTAACTTTAAACTTGAGTTGGTTATTAAAGACTAACAGTGGAGGACACTTACTGAATATTTAACAAGCGTCCATCCCGCCTCTAAGCACTTTATTTTATTTTTTAAGCACTTTAGATATGTGTTGATTCTCATAATAACTCTTGGAGGTGGCTATGATTGTTATTCCCATTTTTCAGATTGAAAACTGAGGCACAGAGAGGTTGAGTAACTTGCTTGAGGCCATACAACTTGTTGGTGGCAGAGCTATAATTTGAACTCAGGGCATCTGACTCCAGGGCATAGAAACATAATCATCCTCTACTACAACTCTGCTGCTATCAATACCTTCTTTCTACAACTCCTAATTTGCCAAATAAAAGCAATTCTATTTACTGTTAATTCCCCCATCCCATTTCTCAAGTGGACAATGTATTGATCTCAGAATATCTGGTGGTAGAGATTCTGCCCCTTTGGCCAATTTCACTAAAATTTATACTCCATAGACTCTTTTTTTTTTTTTAATTGTTTTTGCCATACATTGTCATAATATCACCATGGGTTTACATATGCTTCCCCTCCGGGACCCCCCTCCCTCCTCCCTCCCCCCCGGGAAATCTCGCTGCACCAGTCCCGAGCATCAATCCTGGGCTGGCGATTGATTAGACACATGACAATTAACATGCTTCAATGCCCTTCTCCCATATCATCCCACCCTTACCCTCATCCACAAAGTCCACGAGTCTATTCTATACATCTGCGTTCCTTTTGTTGTCTCCCATGTTGGGTTCTCGTTACTGTCTTACTCCATAGACTCTTAAGAGACGCTTGCTCCTTGGAAGGAAAGCTATGACAAACCTAGACAGCTTATTAAAAAGCAGAGACATCGCTTTGCCAAGACAGGTCCATATAGTCAAAGCTATGGTTTTTCCAGTAGTCATGTATGAGAGCTGGACCATAAAGAAGGCTGAGCACTGAAGACTTGATGCTTTCAAACTGTGGTGCTGGAGAAGTTTCTTGAGATCTTGGACAGCAAGGAGATCAAACAAATCAGTCCTAAAGGAAATTAACTCTGAATATTCATTGGAAGGACTGATGCTGAAGCTGAAGCTCTAATACTTTGTCTACGTGATGCAAAGAGCCAACTCATTGGAAAAAACCCTGATGCTTGGAAAGGTTGAAGGCAAAAGGAAAAGGGGGTAGTGGAGGATAGATGGTTAGATAGCATCACTGACTCAATGGGCATGAATTTGAGCAAACTCTGGGGGACAGCAGAGGACAGAGGAATCTGGTGTGCTATAGTCTACTGCGGTTGCAAAAAGTCGAATACGACTTAGCAACTGAACGACAACAAGGCACTCACTCAGACCCCGCTATTTCCTTCTGAGCTACTGTTCTAGGGAAACACATGTGCCAGGTGCGGCAAGCCCAGGATGTTGAAGGCAGCAATGTTCCTAATAATGAAAACTCTGAAGCAACCTAAGAGTCCATCCATAGGGGAATGAAAAAGAAAATTTGTGTATTCCTATCACAGCATATATGTGGCAGGTTAAGGAAGGAAATAGGAGGTAAGTGTTGACTTCGAAAAATCTATGACTTTACGGAGGGGGAAAAAAAGGGAGTTCCAGAACAATGCTGACACGATCCTGGCATTCCACAGATGTTTATGGAGCATCAGCTCTCTGCCTGACACTGATCAAGGCACTGAGAAGACAGCAGGGAACGAGAAAGCAGCTTACCGTGGTTGAACTAACATTCTACCAAGGTGGAGGAGAGGGGCTGGGGATAAGTTTGTGTTGGCTGTGATAAACTCAGTGAACAAATATGTAACAGGAGAAGGTTTCCCAGTTTTGTAAAAAGGTTCACCACAAAACAATCCTTGTGTTTTCTAGGGGTATTTATTTATGTATATACATGCACAGGAAAAAGTCTGCAAGGAAGCACCCCAAACTGCTGACAGTGCGATTCTGGGGGGAATGGCAGGTGCCTGGTTTGTGGAAGAATGCACTCATGGATCATCTGCGTAACGAAAAATGAGTAATAGCATGGAACCCACGTGCCATGCTGGTAGAAATATAAAATGGTACAACCACTTTGGAAAGCCATTGGCAATTTCTAATAAAAGTAAAGCGTGTGACTCAGCGATTCCCCTCCTAAATGTTAGCTTAAAAGAAATGAAAACGTACGTCCACACAGAGGCGTGTGCACCAGCGTTTAGAGTGGCTTTCTTCGTACGTAGCAGCCTCAGAGCAGAGACAACACAAAAGGCCATCACAGGGTGGCTAGACCAAAACACTGTCCGTCCACCTACTAGAACATTACTCCGCCCTTGAAAGGAGCAAGCTACTGGTATGTGAGCAGATCTAAAAGCGTTATGCTGAGTGGAAGAAGCCAGGCGAAAAAGGCACATACCATGTGATTCCAATTATATGACAGGCAAAACTAATCTATGGTATGGTGATAGGAATCAAAAGGATGGTTGTCTGTGGGGGTTGTGGGTTGACAGGAAGGGGACCTGAGGGAACTTTCTGGAATGACAGGAATGTTCTAGATCTTGACTGGGAGGTGTACCTGGTGTAGGGATTTGTCAAAATTCATTGAATCATTCACTTTAATCTGCGCACTTCACTGTAACAAGTTCCACATTAATATTAGTAATAAAATAACCACCAAAGCCTGGAGAGGAATATTCTGATGTGTCGAGTGTTTATTTCTAAACGGTAAAAATATAGGTGATTTTCATTGCCATCATATGCACATCTGGGGTTTTCCAAAGTTCCAGCAATACACATATAATCCTTTAGTGATCAGAAAAAAAGAGTAAAGAAAAGGACATGGCCTATACATTTACATAAAAAAAGAACATATGCCTCTCTTGTGCATATTTTATTTGTTTAGTCATTTTGAGGGGGTATGTTTTTTAAGAAGGAAGGGAAGAGAGAGGAGGGTGAGAACAGAAAACCTTTCTGTCCTTTTATTTTCAACAATGATTAACTGGAAAGCAGCAAAATTTAGTGTAAGATTGTTGTGAATAAATGAAAACAATTCAGAGCCATAGATCTGTTAGTCAAGAAACTTGTAATTGTGCTGAGCATGTGGGGGATCCTATCTGCCTCTAAAAGAGTGGTTGAAAAAAGTTCCCTCATCCAGGAAGCCTTCCTTGATTTTCCCTTCGAACCTCTGCCTCTGCACAGCTCATCTTTCCACCGTGCCCAGGAAGACAGAGTGCTTTCCTTTTTTCCGAATCCTCGGAGTCTAGTGTTGTGCTTTGCACCAGGTGGGTCCTCTGCCCAGGCTCTGCATTTCATTTTTTTAAAGAAAGCCCCAGAGCAGGTCCCATGCATGGGTAGGTCCCTAGCTTTTCACACTTTCACCCCACACTGAACCCATCCCAGGCTGAGGAGGAACCGAGAGGTTGGCCTTCTATTCCCTTGGGGCTGGGAACAGATACTTAGGGGGTTCCCAGACCTGCTGTAGGAGCTCCTGCCTTGCTCTGAAAGGTCACGCTGATCACCTCTGGCCTGCTTCCTCTCACCCCCATCTGGCTTCCTCGAGACGCATGGGTGGGTGGAGGCCGAGCCAGCTGTGCCAACCTCACGTCTTGCTGCCCTTCCGCTTCTCTGGCCTCCAGGGAGCTCAGGCCAGTGGCGGGACTGGGACCGAGTTGGTTTGCAGTCTTTGGCTGATGAGCCACTGGGCCTCTGGCACTGTTTTCTGCTTCCCGCAACACAAGAAAAGCTTTGCTGAGGCCCAGGGAGCGTCTACAAAGTGCTCCTCTCTGGCTTTTTGGCGGCTTTTTGCCTTTGGAGCCAGGCAAAGCTCTGGAGGGGCAGGGCAAGACCGAGGCCCGAGTCACTTGCAGCAGTGTGCGCGCTGTGGGGAGGTGGTCATGTGAGATGTACAAGATGCCCGTGCTGCAGGATACTGGGGTTTGGGATAGGGTGGAGACCTCCATCCATAAAGGGGGTAGGGAGGACTCGGGGAGCCTGTGACCTGTCTTGCTGCGGGAGCTTCTGCAAGGTCCTGCTGGAGAAGGGAATCAGAAGGTACCGACAGGGTACTGCACACACCACCAGGAAGTTCTTTCCTTTTTATCTTGACATTGTGGTCTTGATCCATCCTCCTCCAAGCCAGGCAACCCCCTCTCACCATACACACCATAGCCTCTAGCTAGGCTCCCTGTTTCATGCAATCTAGGCTCCTCTAATTTGCTCACTGTGTGACCCTGGGCAAGTCACCTTACCTCTCTTTGCCTCAGTTTCTTCATCTGTAAAGTGGCATCATAATCATTCCCATTGGTATGAGGAGGTAATGAATTAATACATGGACACTGCTTAGAACAGTGCCTGGCATGAAGTAGGTATTATAAAAGGATTGTTTATGATCTTTTATTATTATTATTATTTTTATCATTGCAAGCTATTCTCCATCCAACAGTGTGACCATTTAAAAACCTGAATCAGAATCAGGTCATGGATTTAAACACCCTTGTTTAAAATCCCTCCCCAGGCTGCCCACTGTGCTTAGCATAAAATCCACGCATGGACTGCCTCCACATCCTCCACATTACTAATCTTCACTGCCTGCTACTCTTTTTATTATCATTGTTGCCACCTCACCAGCCTCCTGCTGTCCTGTAATGTTCCAAGTGTGGTTCAACCTCAGGGACTTTGCACTTAGATTTTTTCTGCCTAGGAAGCTATTCTCACACTTTATAGAGTTGGTTCTGGCTCAGCATTCAGATCTCAGCTTAACCATTACTTCCTTCAGAGAGTCTTCCCAAATCACCCTATCTGGGTACATGCCTTCCTGTATTTCTCTATGAAAATACCTCGTTTATTTCTTAGCTACTATGGGCTATGTGTTTGTTTACTATCTCTCTCCTCAGACTAGAATATAAATGTCAAGAGGTGAAACTTTGTCTTATTCACTGTTATCCCCCCTACATTTAGCATAATGATTAGTACACAGTAGGTACTCAGTCCATACGATTTGGTTAAAGGAATGGCTGCAGAAATGAGAAAAGGGCTCTAGGATTTAGAGTCTCCTGAGAGAGACTATTGATGGAGATGCCATCCATCTAGGGGAGAATGGATAAGGTTTTTGGGGACTATGGCAGATAATTGGTTCAAGTGGGACATATTTTTGAGATGCCTGTAGGATTGCTTGGAAAGATGTTCCCTAAACACCTCACACACGGGTCTGGAGTGACCTAGACTTTTTTCTACAACTGAATGGAGACCCACGTCAAGGTGGTTTAAATGACGTGATCTTACGTAGGGCAGTCTCAGGGTTGGTTAAGTCAGTGGCTTGACAGCAGTATTAAGGGTCCAGGTCCTTTCCACCCACTGTGATGGCACAGCCTCTCCTCATGGGCCCAATGTGGCTGCCAGAGCTCCAGACAGGAGTCTTCATACAACATCCACAGGTCAAAAGGACAGAGAGATCCTTTTTCTTTTCCTGAGTCCTGTTTTAAGAGAGAAGAAAACTTGAAGTCCTCAGTCTTATTGCATCAAGTCTTATTGGCTGATGTGTCACATGTCTATTGCTCATGATTGATTAAGACTCCTTAAGATTTACCTGTTTGGAACTCCCCTGGTGGTCCAGTGGTTAAGACTTTGCCTTCCAATGCAGGGAGTCCCTGGTTCGATCCCTGGTCGGGGAGCTAAGATCCCACATGCCTTGCAGCCAAAAAACCAAAAACATAAAACAGAAACGATATCATAACAAATTCAATAAAGATTAAAAAAAAAAAGATTTTCCTGTTGTAGGTGGGAAGGGGTTCATTGTCTCCAGAGGTGGCCAAACTTGGAGCTTTGATAGGGAGAAAGGGAGATGGTTATTCTCTACAAAAATGGTATCGTCAGTCTTCAGAAGGTGAGGTTTGCCGGCAGGAAGCGGCAGTATAAGAGAACGGGGGAGGGAGGGCAAGATGGGCAGGGCACCCCTTGCATTTGCTGCAAAGAAAATGTTTTAAAAAGGAGGGAGATGTCACTGTGCTGAGTGCTACTGAGTCATCGAGTAAAATAAGGATGGAGAAATAGCCACTAGGGTTGGACTTGGAGGTCAAAATTGCTGGCTTTGATGGGAGCAGTAGAATGATGGATGTTTCTGGAATTTACACCTGCACTCCCCTCTGCTGCTACCCAACTCCATGCTTTACCACTGCTTTTCTGGATTCTTAAAATAGCTTCCTTACTGATTCCTCAGACTGGTGTCATGTTACAGAGGTCTTTCCACGTCCAGCTGAGCAAGTCATAATTACAAAATCAGTCAGCAGTAAGGAGCCACTAGAGGTGCTTGAGCCAGGGAATAACTGGGTCATGGCTGGAGGTTAACCTGAAAGAGTGGTAGAGGGTGGAATGGAGGCTGGGGAGCCTGGAGGCAGGAGAAATCTCCCTAGTCCTTTGTTCTTGCCTTTGCTCTTTCTAGTGCTAGGGCCCTGCTTGATCTTTGGAAACATTTCCTCCCCGCTTTCAGTCCACATGGTTCAAGTCGGACCCATTCTCCTATCCTCTCTAGTGGAAGAAGACACGAGACCCGGACCTGGCTGTTGAGAGTCAGTGACTGGCCACAGGACCCAGTTCTAATCAGACAGCCTTTCCAGCTGGACTTCTGGAAACAGTCTATTTCTTTCAGCCCCTAGATCCACCTGTACCTGAAGTTACTGCAGACTTTTTACTTACATGAACCAATATGTTCCCCGTTTTGCTTGAACTGTTTTTTTCTGCCCCTTGCATCTTAAGAAACCTTAAGTAATACAGTAACTAGGGGATTTCGGAGATGAGAGTTCTGGGTATGGAAGGAGAGAGTCAAGGTTGACCACGGATCTTCCTGGGGGGATAGAATAGGCGAGTATGGGAAACCACTTATTAACTTATTCAGTACATATTTGTTGAGTACCTATATTGTTCCTGGCTCTGTTATAGACCCTGGAGATACAGCAGTGAGCAAAACAGATAAAAACTCTTATTTGTATTGCACACATAGCCTAGGGCTCACGAAATAGCAATATTTATTCTGCTATCAAGATGATCAACATCATCCCCGTTCATAGATATGGAAAATGAGGCTTCAAGAAGTGAAGTCAGCTCCTCAGTGAGGAGCTGAGTGGAAATCTGACTTCGTCTCTCTTATGATTTCCAAATCAGCTGTGTCCACCCCACCAGGCTGGAGAGAGAGAATACACCCATGTTGAAGTGACTTCACACTTCAGAAAGAATGCTACACACTGGTTGAAAGGAGTAGAAGAGGAATTTTCTACTTTGAAGGCTGGGGGAATCCATTGCAGGACAGAAATGTGATCAGAGATGGGGAGATTTGAGTCACAAATCGCAGAGGTTTTAGAGCTGGGAAAAGGTCATTGAGATCAGATTAATCAAGAAGTCTTTCTGAAAGGAAGGGGTGCTGTGGCCTCGTGGTTTTTTTTTTTAAGTCTTTAATTTTATATTGGAGTATAGCTGGCTAACAATGTGAGAGTTGTAGGTAGACAGCAAAGGGCCTTAGCCATACACACACGTGTATCTGTTCTCCCCCATCCAGGCTGCCACACAGCATCGAGCAGGGTTCCCTGTGCTATACAGCAGGACCGTGTTGATTATCCATTTTAAATATAGCAATGTGTATTAATACCTGTCAATCCCAAACTCAGCAGGGTCTTAAAAGAAGGGAAAAGTATTGGTAGGAGAATGTATAAGTCTGCGGCCACCTCAGTCCTCCATGGGCCACATCTTCAATCGGATGCTGAATCAATTATTCTTTTTTTTTTTTCTTTTTATTTGTTGGATGCCGATGACAGTGGGGAGAAGGAGTCCTGGTTAGTGTGACCTGACAGCTTTTGTTGTTGCTGCTGAAATCATTAGCCCCCTGCCAACAGCACCCGGATCTTGCAGGTCTGCAGGCTGGAGATACACACACAATAATGCATTTAAAACAAATTGTCCGACAGGAACTGTGACTCATACACATTTCTGCCGAGATGAATAAAAATATCGAGAGTGAAAGATGGATTAGTCACTGGAACACAATTTGCTTTGGAGAACTGCGTCCCCCACAGTTGCTGCTGTTCCTTATTAGCTTCTGAAATTTGGAAACTGGGCCCGGAACCTGGTGCCTACCAGGGACATGGGATGAAGTCTGGCTGGGTGGGTGTGGGTTTTGGGGGCAGAGGGTGGGCTCAGTGCAGCAGGGTTGGATGCTGCTGGTGCAGTACTTCGGTCCCACAGGTGGTCTTCACTTGGCTGCTGTTCTGATGGGCCTTTGCCTGGGTTGTTCATTAGGACCACCTTGAAACCAATGTTGTCCGTTTTTTCATACATTCACTCCTTCATTCGTTCCATCAGTCTATTGTAAGCAAGGTGATGTGTTAGACTCTATGTGGGACCCCAAAATGGATGGAAGAGAGGAGCTTACCAAGGAGCCAAGGCCATTTCAAGAGAAAAAATAAAAAGACTTCCCGGATGGTCCAGTGGCTAAGACTCCACGTTCCCAACGCAGGGGCCTGAGGGTCCATCCCGGGTGCTGCAGTGAGATCCCACACGCTGCACCGAGAAGATGCTGCACGCTGCAAGTAAAGATCCCGCGTGCCCCACCTAAGACCTGGCGCAGCTAAATAAATAAAGATTAAACAAACAAACAAGCAAAACCCCAAAGAGCCAAGGGAACACGATATAA
The DNA here is from genome assembly GCA_007570785.1 of Antilocapra americana. NCBI lineage: Eukaryota > Metazoa > Chordata > Mammalia > Artiodactyla > Antilocapridae > Antilocapra > Antilocapra americana. The sequence continues at coordinate 6,123,008 of ML662452.1, forward strand.
ATGTCTACATAGAGATTTAGGAAAAAGTGAGATCTTTTTTTTTCCCCCTAGCCCAAGGACTGGCAAACTGCAGCCTGCAGGTTACTGTTTGTATAAATAAAGTTTTATTGGAGCACAGCCACACTCATTCATTTACATATCATCCTTGCTGCCGCTAGCACGCCAATGGCAGAATCGTGTATTTGTGACACAGACTGTACAACCCTGAAAGCCTAAGATATTTACTAGCTGGCCCTTTACCAAAAAAGTTTGCTAGCACCTAATTTAGTGTAGGTCACAGTTGTAAACAACAGACACTGTGTCAGAATTTTATGAATGGTTATAAGGAGCTCACAGAATCTCAAGGGTGCCCAGAAGTCAGTCTTGGCAACCAGACCCCAAAGAAGGGCGCCCGAACCATTCTGTGGGGTGGCTCCAGGGATGGTCCTGCCGATCACAGACACCCCACGTGGCAATGCTGACTCTGGGTGACTGAAAGCCAAAACTTCTGCTGTCACTGTGCCCCAAAGCCGGATGCTTCTGCCATCACTTTGGTCGAGGGTAAGCAAAAAACATATAGACCTTGGCACAGCAATTCCATTTCTGATTGACAACCTAAAAAATACTTGCTCGCAGATACAAATGGAAACACGTATGAGGATGTCTGTGACACCTTGCTTCAAAGAGTTTGCATTGGTTTCTAGCACTAGGAAATGGAGAGGCAGAACATAGTTTTATGGTTAGGGTTAATATCAGCTATAATAAACAGACCATAAAGTATGTGCAGTCTCAGACCCCACGGACAGTTCATTATTTGCTCACTAAGGTGTTCCAAGGTGAATGTTACCAATGGGTGATCTGGCTTCTCTCCATGCAGGCATTCGGATCCAGGCTGAGGGGTCACTCTGGGGTCATCATTCCAGTCAGTTTAGAAGGAAAAAGAGCATGTAGGAGAGGGCGTTAGAGGGTCTAAGGGCCAGGACTGGAGGCACATCCTGGCATCTATGGGCTAAAGCTGTTATGTGACTCTGCCTCTCTGCAAGGGAAACTGGGAAATGTAGTCCTTCCATGTGTCCTGGACAAGGAGGAAACCATATTTGGGGAACAGCCAGCAATCTACCACTGTGCTACATTCACATAATGGAATCCTAAGCAACAGAGGAAGTAATGAGTTATATTTACAGAGAGCAACAAGGAATGATCTCAAAAAAAAAAAAAAAAAGAGGTTGACTGAAAAAAGTAATCTAGCATTGGATGCATAACCCTGTACCATTTATGTAAAACTTTATAAACAACCATTGGGCTTCCCTGGCGACTCAGATGGTAAAGAGTCTGCCTGCAAGGCTGGAGACCTGGGTTCAATCCCTGGGTCAGGATGATCCCCTGGAGAAGGAAATGGCAATCCACTCTGGTATTCTTGCCTGGAAAATTCCATGAACGGAGGAGCCTGGCGGGCTACAATCCATGGGGTTGCAAAGAGTCAAACATGACTGAGCAACTAACTTTAAGTTATAAACAAGCAACCATAAAACAACATTTTATCTCTTTATATATTTTTTTACTCTGTCTATCTGGATACACTTATAACCAAATAAATGTATGGCAGATGGGCAGAAAAAACATACTTTAAATATGCCCAAGTGGGTGTCCATGGGAGGGCAGGGAGGGGGGAAGGAGGAGGAGAAATGGGTGATGAAGGGAAAAATCAATGAAAATAAAATAGAGGCCACACTCTGATGTCACTGATGGTGTGCCCTGGCCTAAAGAGTATTATTAACTAACTGTGTGCATCTGAGGTCCAAATTAAATAAAAACCAAAAAAGGAAAGGGCACCAATGCATTAAAGAATAAAAATAATATATTCAATATACCCATTGTAGAAAATTTGGGAAATGTAAGTGCAAAGAAGAAAACAAATACCCATAATCCCACTGCCCACATGTAACTACTCTTGTTATTTTTGTACATTTCCTTCCTGCCTTTTTTTGGTATGGCTATGTAAGACGCATTGACAATATTGGCGTCTCAGTCTACATGTAACTTACACCACTCTTTTCCTCCCCGTTCATCCATGTATCTTGGCCATGCTTCTATTTCACTAAATATTCTCTGACAGCAGACTTTTAAATGGCATTGTGGATATACTATAAGGTATTCAAGTATTTACCTGTAAGTGAGAGTTTGTTGTTGTTGTGGAGACTCTGGGTTGTGTCTGACTCTTTGCAACTCCAAGGACTGGAGCACGCCAGGCTTCCCTGTCCTCCACTGTCGCCCCGAGTTTGCTCAAGTTCATGCCCATCAAGCCGGTGATGCTATCTAACCAAGCGGGAATTTAGGTCTTTTCAAATATGAGTTACTATAAGTAACACTGCAGTGAGCATCTTTGTGAGTCAAAGTTTGTGTGAGGGTGTGATTATTTCTGTGGTTCAGAGTCCTTAAATGAGAATAACTAGGTCAGAGGGTATGAACATAGATGTGTATCCAATTTTTTACGGTGTTCAATGCATTTTTAAGTGGTGAAACGGAGGACACAGAGAGAAAAGTATAGAAGACATACATGTAAATCATAATAAGTTATTTAAAAGTGAACCTTTGTGAAATCATCACCAAGGGTAAGAAATCAACACTGCCAGACCCCTCATGCCTCTGTATGGCTTGTCTAGATCCAAGACCCCTACTCCCTGGTCTGGGAGGAAACCACTGCCTTGATACGTACAGTAAATGTTGCACTCTTTTCTTTATAGCTTTGCCATCCAAATGTGCACCTCTAAGCACTGTGGTTTAATATGCTTTTGAGCACTATGTAAATGGAATCATACATAATATGCTTTTGTATTTGCCAGCTTTGCTGGCTCCATGTTACATTTTAAAACTTCATCCACACGTTGTTGCATGGGGCTGTATATAGTTCTTTCTCTGCCACAACTTGTCTTCTGTTCTCTGAGTCTGTGTACATTTCACATTGCTGAGGACCTACATTTGCCTGGTAGGGGAAGAAAGTCCTTTCTTTTGTAGAGGGATCTTTTTTTTATTTTTTCAAGATTTCTGGGGGCTGTAAGATCTCACTGTGCCCGCATATTCCCCTGTAGAGCTGGCAGAGCAGGATTCTTAATGTCCGCATTTAACAGATGAGGAAACTGAGGCTCAGAAAAAGGAAGAAAGTTCCAGTTCCCAGTCTCTGCTGCCATACATTTATTTGGATATACGTGTATCCAGATAGACATAGTAAATATAGTGCTTGATATATAGTGAGGGCTCAAAAAATAAATGGCAACAGTTGGTATTAGAACTTTCTCCCTTTCAACAGAGGTTCTAGGAATGGAACTTGCCCAGGATGTCTGGAAGGCAGGCTACAGTATAAATGGCACTTGGAGAGGGTGTGGCTGTTTGTGTTTCTGCTGGCTAAAGAGGAAACCATCGGTTTTCAGTAAAAGTTACCACGGAGATTGCCAGGTGTCTGGATTTGGACTGGACAGACCTATTTTTTGAGCACTGAGTCCAGGAAACCAACCAAAAAAACTCAAGAAACCCAGACATATAAATGTGTGTTCAGTATGTCTGTTGAAACCATCTGGCATCCCTTGCTACAGAATTTCAAGATACACCATCCAGGTCAGTCTCCGGGCTTGACTAAGTTGTAGAATTTACCTTTTATGCACCAGTCTATTTCTGAATCTTTTTCTTCACTTTTGCCCCCAATCCAGGCTTCATGTTAGGCATCTTAGATCTCTGCTTCATTGGAAAAGCATTATGGTAAATAGTAGTCCTCTCTGGGGCCTCTGCCTTTTAAGAGAGAAGCAGCAAGTGGGAAATACTTCTTTCAAAGAATTCGCTGACCGTAGTACAAGAAGTGCAGACATCGGATGGCTCCACAGTTGGTTAATTTAGGAGTTCAGTGACATCAAAGATCTAGGGTCTTTCCATCTGTCATTTCTGCCATCTTCAAATGATCAACAATGTCCTGCTTCATGGCGTCAAGATGCCTGCCACACCTCCAAGCATCATGGCTTCACTCAGTCATAATAACTAACACTCGATCGAGTATCAGCAGCATTCCATGCACTTTCAAGTTATTAAGCGTTTTCATCTGCAAAACAACCCTGTGAGGGAGAACCTCTTATTGGTTCCATTTTACAGATAGACACATCAAAGCTGGAAGAGATACTTGCACAGAGTTACACAATAGCTTGTGGGGCTGGAATTTGAACCCAGGCAACTGGTCTCTAGAGCTACAATGTCCAAAGTCTAGAGAAAAAGGAAGGGACCAGGTTAGCAGCCAAGCTCAGATTTGAACTGAAGGTCCTAAGCATTTCCTTCTCTCTTTCCTCCAGGCTATATTTGCAAAGCTTTCAGGAAGGAATATGACTTGGCAAAGTGCTGGAACCACGAATCAATCTGTAATCTATTTTGTTTAGATCAGATCTTGAACCAGAGCCTTCTGGAAATTTCTGCTTCTAAAAGCAAGGGTTTGTTTGGAGAAGTTTTGACTTGGGGAGTTGCGGGTGGCTCCACTAAGAGTAGCAGGGAGAGAATTGTGTTTTGGTCTGAAGAAATGAACCCTGGCCTGCGTGTGCAGCCTTGGATTGGGGTGTCCAGCTGTTCTGTCCAATGCCGAGGGTGGAGACATCTCTCTCCTCATCTCAGAAGGCTGCTCTCGGTGCTTGGAATGGGAAAAGACTCTCTGGGCAGCTGGCCTGATTTACTGAGAACTCATTTGAATCTGGGAAATGATTGGCAATCTGAGACAGTCCGATAACGTGATTCTCACCTGGCTTGGTCAACTTGGGATGGGGAAAAAACCACCCCTTGGGGCTTCCCTGGTAGCTCAGTGGCAAAGAGTCCGGCTGCCAAGGCAGGAGACACAGGTTCAACCCCTGATCTGGGAAGATCTCACATACCGAGGAGCAACTAAGCCCATGCACCTCAACGACTGAGTCAGTGCTCCAGCGCTGGGGAGCCGCAACTGCTGAAGTCCGCGTGCTCTAGAGAGAGCCTGAGCTCCACAACAAGAGAAGCCACTGTGGCAGGAAGTCCGTGCACCGCAAGGAGGAGTAGCCCTCTCGCCGCCACGAGAGGCAAGCCCATGCAGGGAACCAAGACCCAGCACAGCCGAAAAGAAATAAACAAATAAATAAAACTAAAAACACCACCCCTTGCTTTCTCTTAATTATTATCATTTTAAAAAGCAGAGCTTGGGAAGTAGGGGGGGGTGCCTTCAAATCCTGTTGGTTGGTGTTTAGTCACTAAGTCGTGTCTGACTCTTGTGACCTCAGGGACTGTATAGCCCGCCGGGCTCCTCTGTCCATGGGATTGGATTCTCCAGGCAAGAATACAGGAGTGGGTTGCCATTTCCTTCTCCAAGGGATCTTCCTGACCCAGGAACTGAACCGGGTCTCCTGCATTGAAGGCACATTCTTTACCAACTGAGCTTCAGGGGAAGCCCAAATCCTGAGCCCACAGACTCTGAAAGCGTCTCATTAGGGAATAAGGAACTCTCTGTGTAATATTTCCAAGCAGCATCCACTTCTTCCGCACAACCGTGAAACTTATGCAACAGAAACGAAATGGTATTTCCCACTATTTGCGAAGTACACGGTGACAGAAATTCTAAAGTTGTCCCTGTAGGAGACAATTTCCCTATTATTACCACTGCTTTTTTTCTTGCTAAACTGAAAATTGTTTTTCTTCCTCCTTTCTCTTCTTTGTTTTGGTGAATGTTTCCCAGCTAGAGCTGATGTCAGGCCCTGCCCTGGAGACAGACAGGGATCTAAGGGGCTTCCAGCTGAACATCCTGGATGGGAGGGGTGGAAATGATGAGGAAGAAGGGAGGAGAGGTCAAGCTGAAACCGGGAGAGAAAAAGGAAACCTCCCCTCGCTTGTGATTCCTTAGTCACGTTCGGTTCAGCGAGCTGCTCCGTGCCAGGATTAGCTGGGAGGCGGCCAGCCCTGGACTAAGGGAGTCCCCATTGATCACCCGAACGCCTAACGCCAAGCTCTCTATCTGGGTAAAGTGACCTGAGGCAGAGGCCTGGAGGTGCCACCAAACAACTCTGGAAAAGTTGAAAGGATCCCGTAGATTGCTTGTTTATTGATGGATTGCTAATCTGGTTATTGCTTTTCTCCTCCTGCTCTGATCTGGAAACACCAGGAGGGCGGGAACCTTATCCATTGTGGTCGCTGCAGTAACCCAGCCCAGTGCATAGTAGGTCTTGAATGAATGACAGAAGGAACTTTCTGTCTCCGTTGAATGCCTTTCTGTCTGCTCCCCTGGCTGGAGCAGGGTCAGCTCCACGAGGGCCTGAACGGTGCTGTCTTGCTGACTTCTGTGGTCCCAGCACCTCCTTCCGTGTGCCGAACTTCGCCGGTGCTTATGGCGGACACCTCACTTTCTCCCTTTGTTTTTGGCTGCACCGTGTGGGATCTTAGTTCCCCAAACAGGGACCGAACCTGTACCCTCTGAACCGGGAGCGTGGAGTCTTAACCACTAGACTGTCAGGGAAGTCCCAGACACTTCTCTCTCAATAACAGAACCCCAAGCTGTTCAGGCAGCCATGTCACAGGAGATGGAGCAGGACCGTTCTAAGTTGATGGTTACAACCTCGCTCTTGGCCAAGGACTATTTAAAGGTGGTCACGTGTCCCAGTCTGTTCCGTGAGGGGTAAGGGAGAGCCTGCTTGCTGCGGGCTTTGGAGAAAGTTTTCTCTGATAAGAGAGAGGCCCTTTATCCTCTTCTTTCCTTTCCTGCTTTGGAGTGGTGTTAGCGGGTGATGTGGCGGATACAGCAGCCATGTTGTGACTGTGAGGCTCCAAACGTTGGAAGAAAAACCACCATGATGAGGACTGCAGGGTCGCAGGTGCCTTGGTCCTTGATGATGTCACCAAGTCCTGAGCCAGCCTGAGGAGCCAACCTCCTCTCAGGACCTCTTGTGAAATGAACAGCGTCTTATGGGTCGCAAAGAGTTGGACCTGACTGAATGACTAACACTGTAACACTGTATGATTTAACCTATCAGTAGTCCATTTTCTCCTCCGCAAGCTGAATGCATCCAAATGGATTCAGCACTCAATGCAAGAACTGAATAAATAAAACCCTTCACTTTTGGAGTGCTTCCCTGGTAGCTCAGATAGTAACAAACCCGCCTGCAATGCAGGAGACCCTGGTTCAAATCCTGGGTCAGGAAGATCCTCTGGAGGAGGGAAAGGCTACCTACTCCAGTTTTCTGGCCTGGAGGATTTCATGGCCTGTATAGTCCACGGATGGGGTCACAAAGAGTCGGATATGACTGAGTGACTTTCACTTCACTTCACTGGAGTGCTTACTCTCTGCTCTTAGCACTTCCCATGTATTAACTCAGCAGTCTTTGTAACAACCTCATGATGTTGGCACAATAATGATCCTTGGTGCACAGATGATGAAAATGGGGCACAGAGAGCTTAATTAATCTATTGGGTTGTATTATCTCACTAGGGGATGGGATGGTAGAGGAGAAACATCCCAGAGGAACCCGAGGGAGTAAATGACTATCATGAGCCGGGCCCCATGCACAAACGCAGAAAAGTCTGGATGGTCTTTTGGGCAGTACAGGCTAATTCTTGGCTGAAGCATGGGACCTGTGTGTGTGCTCGTGTGTGTGAAACTGTCTCGGACGCTGAAGCTTATCTTCCTTGGTCAAAGCTGGGAAGGGGATTAACATATGTTGAACACTTACTGTGCACCAGCCATCCGTACCAGGTGCTTTCAATCAGTGGTTCTCAATGGGGGCAACTTTGTCCCTGCTTGTTAGGGACAGGCGGCAACGTCTGAAGGCATTTCTGGTTGTCACTGGGGAGGGAGTGCTGTTGGCAGGTGGTGGGTACATCATGCCTATGCATGCCCTACAATGTATGGCGTGGTCCCCCACAACTAAGAATTATGTGGCCCCGAATGTCACTTTTCTGAGGTTGAGAAAACATGGCTTTCCGTGTGTGTTTTTTTTCTTCTTCTTACAATGACTCCCATCTTACAGAACAGGCAACTGAGGTTCAGAGAGGTGAAATGTCTTGTTCAGAGGTGAAACTAACCTAGTCAGTTAGATCTGGAGCTGGGAAACCAATGCAAGTCAGTTTCATTCCAAAGCCAGGGTGTTCCCACTATGCTCTCTCCTTGGGGGTTGAAGGATTAAAGGCAAGGCAATTGAGGATCAGAGAGGGGCTGTGACCAGCTGAAGGTCACAGAGCAGTTACTCCAGAGACCTCTTTCCAAGGGAGCTGGTCACTTTGTGAACACAACTGACTCCACTCCCCAAAACTGGCAGGCTCATCTACCTCATACCCTTGACTCTGTGTCCGGGGGAACTTAACTCACTCAGGCCCAGGTCAAACGTCACCTTGTCCAAGATCAAAAAGAAACAGCTCAGAGAGGGCAGAAGCCACCTTACTTTCTCCCTGTGTCCTTAGAAAGAGAAAGTGAAGTTGCTCAGTGTCTGACTCTTTGTGACACCATGGACTGTAACTTACTAGGCTCCTCTGTCTGTGGGATTTTCCTGGCATGAGTACTGGAGTGGGTTGCCAATTTCCTTTTCCAGGGGATCTTCCCGATCCAGGGATCGAACCCCGGTCCCCCGCACTGCAGGCAGATGCTTTACTGTCTGAGCCTCCAGGGAAGTCTGTGTCCTTAGGCACCTGCGGTATTTACCCAGAGGCCACTGGGAGAATAATCCTGGGTGTTTGGAACAGCCTGAAGGATGATTACAGCCTACGGGGATATTATTGATACCTGAATCAGCCAATCTACCATACAGACAACAATCTATGGGTCCAGAAGAGGGCAGGTCAGGAACTGTGAGGACAGTTCAGAGAATGGGGCCGGGCTAAGAGGGTTGTTCATACCTACAATATTAATTAAGAAACATTAATAGAGAACTTTCACTTGCGGGTCATTGTTCCAAGTAGCCCCTAGGGATTAACACATAACCTTGTGTAGAACCCCATGAGCTAGGTACCAGGGTCATTCCCATTGTCCAGATGAGAACATTGAGGCTCTTGAGGCAAGGAAACCAGGGCAAGGTCACCCAAGGAAACTAGCAAGGGTGGGAGATGGGATTTCAACCTGAACAGGCCCCAGGGGGATCATCCCTTCGCATCTTCCTGTGAGGCAAGTGAGGACATTTGTCGAGCACTTTGCTGATGATCAAGGGCACACAGAGCAGCCTAGGCTGGCAGCAGGGTTTCCCAAGGCATTATTGGGGGATGGGGTGCGCGGGGGGTGGGGGGGGGGGGGGGCTCGGGCAGAGCAGTTGTCACTTGATTAGTGCCTCGGGAGCAGATAATAATTTCCTCTGGGAAAGGTTGGAAAGGGCAGGCTCATCTCTGGGGGTCGGGGGTGGGGAAAACAGAAGTTATAAAGAAAGAGAAAAAGAAAAAGGCAGGAAAAAGAAAAAGGAAGGGGAAAGAGAGAAGAGGGGCTAAGAAAGAGAAGGAGAGAGCCGGGCTGCGCATCTTCCTCCCCAAGGTCGTGGGAGCGCCAGAGGGCACCCAGCTGGGCGCCCCGAAGGCAGGGGGCGAGGCTGGCCGCCTGCTTCGGGCGCCGCTAGGGGTGCGCGCGGCGAGGCGAGGCGGGCTTGCTCCCCAGCGGCCCCGCCGCCAGCTTCCCGGTCGGGTGTTGACTCAGCCCGAGCGGCGGCCGGCCCTGCGCGCGCGTGCCGCGCGCGGCGGGAGTCGCGAGTGTCGGGCTGGGAGTGGCGCGGCCCGCGGCGGGCGGGGAGCCGGGCGCCGCGTTGCTTCGGCGCCTCGGGGCTCCGCGGGGCCGCGAGCGGAAGCCTCTCGCCCGGGAAGCCCGGTCGTGCGGCTCGCGCCGCGTCTCCAGGGGGCCCGGTGCGGCCGCGGCGCGGCGTGGCACTTGGCCGACGCTCCCTGGGCGGCGGGGCCCGCCGTCCCGGAGCCCCGAGGGCCGGCCCCGTCCCGCCCCTCGCCCGGCCTCCGCGCGCTGCCTCCGCCCCCGGCCCGGGCCGCCCGCCCCCAGGCCCGCCCGCCCGCCCGCCCGCCGCGCCATGCGCCGGGCCCGCCGCTGAGCCCGGCCCGCCGGCGCGCCCCGTCCGGGATGGGGCGCCTGGACGCCTGAGTCGCCGCTCTGCGCGATCTCCGCGCCGCGGGAAGGAGCTGGTGCCGCGCGGCCGCGCCAGAATGGAGGTGTCCGGCGGCCGCGGTCCCGGCGGCGCCGGGGCCGGGGACAGTGCCCCTCCGGACCCCCTGGCTCACGGCGCCGCTGCGCCCAACGCCGGCCCCTGTGCGGCCGCCCGGGAGTCGGAGCGCCAGCTGCGCCTCCGCCTCTGTGTCCTCAACGAGATCCTGGGCACCGAGAGGGACTACGTGGGCACCTTGCGCTTCTTGCAGTCGGTGAGTGCCGCCCCCGGGGAGCGCGGGGACAGTCTCCGCTCCGGCCGCCAGCCTCGCTGCGGAGCTCGGGGGTGGGGGGGCCTCTGGCCTGGGTCCCCACAACCTGCGGCCACGGTCCCCGGGGGGGGGTTGCGAGGATCGCCCGGAGGCATCCCGCGGGGCGCGCAGAGCCGTGAGGCGATCGGGCTGCTCCAGAGCTGGGCTGTCGCCTCTTTGGCCGGCCCGCGGTCCAGCCCCAACCCGGGGTCTCCTGCGCTCCGTTCCCCACCGCCCCCCGCTACTCTGCCCTTTTGTCTTTTCCAACCACCGCCCCCCCTTCTTTCAAATAGTTTTAAAATTAGTTACATCCGTGAGGCCGGGTCTCTGGGACCCAGGCGTCCAGAGCTCCGGCTCCTGCGTTCCCCCCCCCCCCCCCCCCGGGGATTTCTCTGCCACCTAATGCACCACGGACTACTCGTCTAGGATGGACCCTGGAAATGCTCGAGCCCAGCATCCCTGCGCACCCCGCAGAGTGTGAATAAAACCCAAAGCCCGGTGTAGGAACAGAGGCCGACAAAGCCCCCGGGGTAGGACCCCTCTTTCCCACGCACACGGAGTTGCTGGGGCTTGGGAACTGTGGGTTTCGAACTCACGACTCGCCGGTTCCATCCCATCCCCCTCCACCCCCAACTCCAAGTTGCCAAACGACTGGCATCAGATTCTGTAAAATAACTGAGCGGTTATTATGTGCCAGGTGCCTACGTGTGTCGTGAGAAGGTTGGACCTTCCCAAGTGGCCCACAAAGTAGGGACGAGTACCTCTCTCATTTTTCAGATGGGAGAAGTTAGCTCCAGAGGGTCTGAGTAACTTGCCGAGAATCCAACAGCTCTTTAACTGGGGATACTGGATTTTGAACCAGGGCAGTCTCGGTCAGTGCTCCAACTCCCTGCTCTGTACTGCATTTCTTCTTCTTCTTCTTTTTTTTTCTTCTCTTTCTTCGTTTTTTGTCTGCAAGAGGGACGAAGGGGCCACTTCCCTACCGTCCTAGGAAGTGAGAAAAGTGGCTAGGGGGTGGAGGGGGTGGGTCTGGGGCAGCCTGGCTGGAAGTTAGGAGACTGGCAGGGCTTTAATCTCTCAGCCTCCTGCTGGGACCTCATTTACTCCCTTCTCTGCTCTAGGAAGTCTTTTAATCCTGGTGCAGGAAGGGCTGGGGGGCAGCGGGCAGAGGGGGCAGTTGGTGGTTCCTTCGGAAATTCGGAAACCCCAGAGCCGCCCGGCAGTTCCCAGTCTCCCGGGGAAAGAGGGAGGCTCTGGCATCCTCTGGGATCCCCTGTGGCTTAGGGGTGCAGCCGAGGCTGTGTGAGGTCTGAGTTTTAACTCTAGGAGGATGGAGCCCTTCGCTCTGTGAAAGGAGGTGTGTGTGTGTGTGTGTGTGTGTGTGTGTGTGTGTGTGTGTGTGTG
>ML662452.1:6134810-6230853 GCA_007570785.1 Antilocapra americana
TGTGTGTGTGTGTGTGTGTGTGTGTGTGTGTGTGTGTGTGTGTGTGTTGAGGGGGTGGTGGAGAGTTGTGCGGAGGCATTGAAAACCTTTTGGCTAAAGGACCCTTCTAGAAAGGCCTGTGAGAATGAAGCAGGATTGGCATTTCTTTCCCATCCGTCCCTCTCTCCCAGAAGAAAAGAAGAAGAAAAAAAAAGAATCTGCTCAGTTTGAAGCTGGCAGTTTCTGAATTAAAGATGTAGGCAGCCCTGGTGTCTGTGAGCAATGTCAGCTTCCAGGGAACTCCTCACTTCTCCTTCTGAGCCACTCCCTGCTTCTTAGTCTGGAAGGGAAAGCAAAGACAAGCCAGTTTTTACATTAATGGGGAAGAAAAGATACCTCGCACTCCCACATCCTTGCCCTGGATGGTGTGGTGCCTTTCGGAACAGATACGAGATGGTGTTTGGGTTCACTGTGGTTTTAAATTGTCCACGTGCATAGTCCGAGGAAGCTGAAATAATGGAAATTGATTAGAATCAACCATTCTTCTTATTAAAAAAGAACAGGAAACAGATAAAAGACTTCTATACTTCCATATCATCCCCTTGACACTTTGAATCAGTGAATTCATCCTTTTTCTTTCGGACTGCCCTGTCCGTTTTGAGATCAGCTGGTTCTGGCTATGACATCTTGGATCACTCTTGCACCTGTCTTGGCCTCAGTTTCTCCGCTTGTCAAAGGCGGGGAGGGGAAGCCAGGCTTTCTTTCTGCCTTGTCCTTTTGGGTGTCCCCAAGCTTGTGCCAGCAACGGACACATTGTTTAACTTGACCAGCTGTACCTCAGTTGTGAGCTGCAGGAGACCTCTCTTGTTTTGCTTTATCAGAAACGGTCCCTAAACAACCCAAGGTCTTCAGTTTTGAAAACCCAGAGCTCGGAGCTTCACGAACTGCTAACTACCAAGGCTTTCTAGGGCAGCCAGGCTGGCACCCTGCAGGTTGTGAATCTCTCTTGTCTTCCCACTCCCTCCTCCCAGCCTTTATGTTCTACTTACTGAGGGACTGTTCCTGCTTGGAAGAAATGTTGGGTAATCCCTCCTTGCTTTTAATTCCATGTGGCAGAGGCAGGTCTCAAAGGGCTGCCCTGGCATCCTTGTGTCCCTCGTTTTAAGGTCCCCTTGCCAGTAGAAATGAAGCCTCTGTGATAGACTGAGCAGTGTGGAAAATGCAGAAAAACCAGGTCTAAGTTCCAGTGCTGGAGGAGGGCATGTTCTAGCCAAGGGTGGCAATATGAGTGTTTCCAGAAATCTAAGTATGAGGTTGAGCTCTGGGGCCAGACTGCTGGGGGTCAGGTCCTTGGGCTGTGTGAGCTTAGGCAAGTGGCTTGACCTTTCTGAACTTAACTTTCCTCATCTGTAAATGGAGAATGATAGTACATCTTATAGGGTTTTGAAGAGGATAAGTGAATTATATTTATATATGTGTGTGTGTGTGTGTGTGTGTGTGTGTGTGTGTATAGCACTTAGAACAGTGCCTAGCAGGTTGTAAGGCAATTCCAAATGTGAGTTATTATAATTAATTGTTATATGATACCTAAAGAGTGCAGATATTAGGATTGTAGGATTCTAGTAGCCACCAAGCAGGAGTAGTCAGGGAGGGCTGCCTGGAGGAAGTGAGATCTGAGTCATTACTGAAAGGAGGACAGGAACTCTAGGTGAATTTCCTTTTGACCATCTACATTCTGGAACTAGTGATTTTGTTTGGTTTTGGGTTTGGGGGCTCTCAGTTTCCTCCAGAATCTCCCCATCTTTCCTTACCTCCTGGGTTGCACTTCCTCCCCTATCTCCAGTGGGGTCTGATGACTTTGGTGCTATATTCCGTGTGTGTTTATTGAAGAGTGGTGGGAAGGGAAGGACAGCCCTCTTGTATTAATGCTGAATCTCTCTTGGAGGACCCTCTAGAGGTGGCAGGAGAAGATGCCTCTGGTTTTGAGAACCTTGGATCTCAACCTTTAGAAGCCCTGGCTGTGTTAGGTGCACCGTGTATACAATGATATTACTGCCTGTCATCACTGTGTAGGGGCTGACACTGCTTCGTTGCTTACCCTTCTATTCGTTCATTTGCTCCTTCCAGCACCTCTGTGAGGAAAGTGCTGTCTTATCCCCATTGGCAGATGAGGAAGCCGAGGCAAAGGTAGTCTAAGTGAGCTGTCTGGTTCATGTAGACAGCTGCCTACGCTGGAGCTCACATCTGCAGCCACTTCACAAACTGCCTCTGGCTTATAAAGGGCTTGACTCATGACTTATGGAGGTGGCAGAACTGGGATTTGAACCCAGGTCTGTGTGACCCTTGCCCTCTGCCTGGGCTTCCTCGGGTTACTTCCCCTCTGTGACTCCTCCACCGAACGAGCACAGCTGAGAAGAATGGAAATGTCAGGCTGCTGGGTTCCTCCTCTGTACTCGTGAGGGTTGAGGGTGGGGCTCTGCAGCTAGGCTGCTGGTGTTCAAACCCTGGCTCTACTCCACAGTGACTGTAGGTGGCCCTGAGCAGGTCACCGGCCTGCTCTGTGCCTCAGTTTCCCCATCTGCATAATGGGCACAGTATAGCAGCTGCTGCATCATGGAGGGAAGGTTGCCTTTCCAGTGAGCCTGAGGTTATCGCTGTTACCACTGTACCAGGTACACAGTAGGTGCCCAGAGTGCTCTGGTAGCTTTTTGAGGGGATGTGCAGCATTGGGGGACAGCAGAGTTGGTCTTCTAGGGGCTCAAAGTCTTCCCCCTTAAAGGGAGGCCGGGTGACTCTTGAACCCACTTGCTTCTTGTTTAGATTGGTTTGGGGTCTCCACCTACAAGTCAAGGAGTCTGCCTTTGGGGACAGCTGCCAGTGGGTTCCCTGATGGATGTGGGTAGATGGGCAAAGAGACTCCTGTGTCGGGGGTAGTCAGCAGACCCCTAAGGGGCTCCCCTTGCTCCTCTGATGAGAGAAAGGGCTCCCCATTCCTCCATGATGCAGAAGCTGCTATACTGTGCCCATTATACAGATGGGGAAAACTGAGGCACAGAGCAGGCTGGTGACCTGCCCAGGGCCACCTACAGCCAGGGTGGAGTAAAGCCAGGATTTGAACACTAGGACAGGACAAAGACTGGTCACTCTCAGCCACCCAGAGGGTCTTCCTGAACTGGCTGGGCTGGGGTCCCTGAGGAACAATAGGCAGAGAGCTCCCAGAATGCTTTCTGTGGTTCTGCTTTTTGGGGGTAGGAGACGAAAGCTTTTCTTCTCATTGGAGCTCTGCTTGCCAAAACAAGAAACTGTGGTTTTGTGTTGTCACAATTTTTTTTTTTTCAAGATTTTTGTACTCTTAGTCTGACACTAGGGAGCAATGCTGGGGAGTGGGGGCGGGGGGTGCGTTTTAAATTCTACAGTCACAGAATGACCTGCCTGGTGACGTGGGGAATGGTTTCACAAGGTTGTGTTGTGCAAAGGAGGATGCTCAGAAGTTCCGCCTTGGCAATATAAGCCATGACCATAATATGGTATTCGTTGTATGTATGACATGACAGGAATTGGGAGAAAAGGATGGATAGATGTGTATCTTGTGAAGAAAGGCAAGCAGAAAGATAAAAAAGGAAACAAGGTTCTAAGAAATGCTATTTGAAATGCCCTTTCCATGTAAAATTATGCGTATGTGTGAGAATATATTTTTTATAATTCGCCAACAGAAGGCATTGTATTTTCAGCCTGATTATTAGTTGAATGCACAGCAATAGTAATAATATTTTCGTTAAGAATTACATGATGCTAGACGTTTGTAAGCCCCAGGGAAAGCATTCTCTGTGGATTAGCTCCAAAGTTCCAGGTGTTATTGTGCTTCCTGTTCTACCAATGAAACAAAGGCACAGGGAGGTCAAGTCAGTTTACCCGGGTCACACAGTTTGATGGAACTGAGGTTCAAACCCAGGTAGTCTGACTGCATAGCCCACGTTCTTTAACACCACCCTGAACGGCTCCCACAGGGTGCTGTGCTCACGACCCACGTTCCTGCCTGTGTGAGACCTCTGGGCTGCCCAAGTGGGCAAGAATTAAGCCCAGCGATCTGAATGATCTGAGCTTTAGGGTGCGAGGGAGCCACGACCAGCCCACTTTGTGTTAGGCTGAATGTCATCAGGAAGGTGGTGGAAATTGTGTGATGATAGAAACCTTAGCGTCAGCAGGAGTTAGGTGGGGCTCCTATGTACAGCTATGTACAGGTAAAGCCATAAAGAAATTAGACTGCTTTTTTCATCTGCTGTGTATTCCCGTCTGTGTTCCCGGCCACGAGGATGCAGCCGCCAACGGGGCAAACGTGGTCCTTGTCCTTATGAGAAGGGTGAGTCAACAGGGATGCTCAGACTCATGCATTTGAATGAGTGTGTTCTTCAAATAAACATCCCAGACACCCAGTCACTATTATTCCCATGCTTGCTCTTGTAACCGTTGGATAGGGTTGGTGTCCCTGGGTTTTCACGGCTTCAAGGGCACCGCTTTCTTCGAGAGTGTCCCTTTTATCAGGGTAGTGAGCAGAAGAGCTGTTGGACTCAGAGCCACACCCTCAGATTAAGAAACCCACATCCTCTCTGCTTTACAGCTGGTCCTCTCTTAAAGCTTTGTAAAAGTTGAGTCTTTGAAGTGTGCCATGCCTCACTGCAGAACTTTACCTCCCAGATTTTTGTGCTTTCTCTTCTCCAATAGACGTAGGTTTTCTGCCTGGAACCCTAGTGGGAAGTGGGTAACCAGAGTTTGCTGTCCCACTGGCTTTGTTTTGAAGGCACCAGGTGAGGTTAGAGCTGGTTCTTGCCCCAGAATTTAGGAGACACAGAACTTGTGAGCAAGCCAGGGGTGGAGGGAGGGTCTGAATCTCCTTGTTTTGCAGGTGAGGCCCCCAGAGGGACCCCTTGCAGAAGTTGCGGCCCCCATAGGGAAGTGAGCCCCGATCAAGGGTAGTGACTGCGGCTGGTCAGGGTTCCATCCTGAGAGTTCTGGGGGGAGAAGGCCTGGGGGCCTTCTCTGGGGACTTGTGTTTTAGCCCGGACCCACTGTCCCCCTTAAACAGGTTCTACAAGGGGCATTTTCAGCCCTAGCCACTGATTTGGAGTGAATCCCTTCATCTTTCAACCTTTGGCATTATTGACACACTGGGCAGGATTATTCTTTGTGGGGGTGTCCTGTGTGTTGCAGGATTTCAGAAGCATCCTTGGCCGCCACCTACTAGATACCAGTAGCATCCCCTTTCCCCCAGTTGGGACAGTCAGAAGTGTCTCCAGCAGTTGTCACATGTCCCCTGGGGGCAAAATAGCCCCTGGCTGGGAATCACTGGCTGAAACCCGCTTTGATCACCAGCTCTGCTTTCGGACCATTTGAAGGCAATTACATGTGTAGCGTTGAGGTGTGTGTATGTGTGAATGTGTATGTATTTACATAAATGGCATGGTACGGTTTGTATTTTTCATTCTGCAATGTGTCTTGGGTTCACGGTTAAGGGCACAGACTCTGGAGACAGCCTGTGTTTGAAACGCAGCTCTGCCCCTGTGGGACCTTGGATGAGTCGTTTTGCTTCTGTCAGCCCTGGTTTCCTCATCTGTAAGATGGTTGTAGCCCTCCAAGGGTGGCTGCAGGGATCGAGTGTAGTCACTCACACGCCTGGTGCAGCTGGGTCCCGGGGCAAGATCAGTCTCCCCGACGGAAGGAAGCCCCGAGGAAGGAGGGAAGCCCTCCAGACTCCAGACGAGTCTGCATTTTTAGGTTTGTTTGTATTTTCTTGACTCTTTGTGGGCCAGAAGGGGATCTGCCTGTGCTCCCCTCTTCTGTCCTGTGGTCAGACACACAATCTGTGTTTACCTGCCTGGTTCCTTCCCCGGGGTGGAGCTGGCAACTGATGCCTTGGTTCTGGGCCAGGAGAGGTAAGGCTATTTCAGGCTGGCTGGCCTAGGGCCACTGAAGATTGGTAGAGGCAGGTGGCCAGTTGCCACCAGGATCCAAAGTCCTTCGTCCCCTCGCTGGGGAGGGTGGGTAGCTTCTGCTAGGAGCTGCCCCCAGGAGGAGGGAGGCCAGGGTCACTGTGGGGTATAGGCAGTCAGTGCCTTCATTTGCAAATTCACTTCTTAAACAAACAGACGTTAAGCACCTACTAAGTGTCAGACAAATGGGCTAGATGTTGGCACATGGCCAGTACAAGATAGACAAGGTTCTTGTCCTCCTGGAATCTTGACACAGTACAAAAAGAGATGGCTTGAGAAAGTGACAAGAGGTGTAATAATGATCAAGTAATCCACTGAGGCCCTGCCGGGTGCCAGGGACTGTGTGAATTATCTCTTTGAGCCTTTGCAGCAATGCTTTGGAGTAGAGACTGTCACTATATCTATTTTGCTCCTGGGGAAAGCAAGGCCAGAGAGGCTGAGGAAATTGCTCAAGTCCACACAGTTAGGAGTGGGTGCATCGAGGAGAAAGGACCGTGGAGATACACTGGTGACAGAGGTGGCGTCACCTGCTGAGATGAGGCGGTCAAGGGAGGCCTCTCTGAAGAGGTGGCCGAGAAGGAGCCCGCCGGGGAAGGAACTGAGAGAAGCGTGCTCCAGGTGGTGGGCACAGTGTGTGCAAAGGCCCTGAGGCAGGGCCTGGTTCAGCTTGCTGAAGAGGAGGTGAGGTTGGTGTGGCAGCAGGGGTCGGGTGACGTGGCCCTCATGTGCATGGTGAGCCGCTTGCCCTTGAGTCTTAGAGGGATGAGGAGGCCCTGGGGTGTGACACGGTCTGACTGATGATCTGAAACTCAGGACTGCACGGCGCCCTTCCCAAGGTCCAGCAAACACCTCCTGCCTCCTGCCTGGGCTCCCAGCCAACAGGAAGGACCACATCTTCCCCTCCCACAGGCAGATCGCCCCTGTCTGTGCCCCGGCTGTCTAGTGACCTGGGCCATTTCTGTCCTCTGTCTGGGTGGGTGCTGTGAGCCGACCACATGTGAAGAGGACTTTGGGCCCCTCTTCATGGCCTGGTTGTGGACAGGCTGCACCGGGAGGGCTGTTGAAGTGAGATGGGTCCCTGCTTCCCGTGAGGGAGAGGCCACCCCATGTTTTCTGTTCAGGAAACTGATTTGCATGATTAAACACTGTTCAGTGGCACCTCTGCCTCCACCCTCCACTGACAGCCGTCATGACGGCACTTACCCTGGTGTCAGCTCACGTGTCTTTTTCATACCCACTTCACAGATGAGACAAATGGAGGCACTGAGGATAACTCGCCCGAGGACCCACCCTGGGGAACTGGCCACTGCCTCCGCTGCTCTCATCCTTGCCTCCCGTGGTCTGCTCTCCATGCACAGCCCGCGGAGCCTAGTTAGACTTGCTAGGCCATGCCGCCGCCCCGTTCAAAGCCCTGCTGTGGCTGCCAGCGCCCTCAGTCAAAGCCACGTCCTCAGAGGGGCCTAGGAGGACCCGCACCACTTGCCCTGTTGCTTAACCCCTCTGTCTCCGAGTCGTCTCTTTTTTCTTCGAGTCGTCTCTTTTTCTTTTAACATCGAGATATGGTTCACACACCATACATTCTAGCCCCTCAAGAGTACACTTCATTGGTTTGGGGTACGTTCACAGAGCTGTGCGATCATCGCTGCGGTCTAATTCCAGATGCCCCGTTGCCTTCCCTTGCTCCCCTCCAGCCACACGGGCCCTTTCTCAGAGGCCCCAGGCGTGCTCCCGCATCAGGGTCTTCTCATTTGTTCTGTCTGGAGTGTGCTTCCTCCAGTATCCCTGTGGCTCCCTCCTTCAGGCCTCTGCTTAAACCTCATGGTCTTCGGAAGGTCTTTTCTGACTACCCCACCACCACTTCCCGTTTGAAATTGTCCTCCACCCCCACTTACTGCTTCCTGTCTCCTTTTCTCTTGGGTGGTCTTTTAGTCACTCTCTTTCTCCAGCACCATAAACAGTGCCTGACACATAGTAGGTACTCATTAAATATTTGTCAAGTGAAGAAAAAAAAAAATCTCTTCTGTACAGACACACACACTTTTATTTATTTTTTGACAGCACTACGCAGCTTGTGGGATCTTAGTTCCCCCACCAGGGATTGAACCCACATCCTTGGCAATGAAAGCATGTAGTCCTAATCACTGGACTACCAGGGAATTCCCATATTTTTAAAATAATGTGCTGGTCTTGATTTATATAAATGCTCAGTATTTTTGCATGGATTTTTGGGCCCCAGGGCCTGGCCCAGACTGTCTGGGTCTGAATTGTGTCTCTGCCCCTCAGTGGCTCTGCGATCCTTGGCAAGGAGTTCCCTCTCTCTGGGCCTCAGTTTTCTCATCTGTAAAATGGGCTGGGACACTTTGTTCAATGTTGGCACATGGCCAGGCTCCAGTCAATGGTAGTTGTTATTTTATTAAAATTATTATTATGTGTTAGAATCTCAGTATTTCCCTTCTTTTTGTTCAAGAACAGTTATGGGGTCTTGTCTTGAAAAACATGCCTCAGATCGTTCTTGGGGCTTGAAATAAGCAACTGAATTCCTTTTGGCCAGGTGGCCCTTTGCCCCTGACTCCTGGTCTCTGTACTCTGAAGGTAGTTGGGAGCAAGGACGTCTCTGGGATGACTGGCATTTGGAGCTAGAAGAGATTATACATCTCCTTCCCCAAGGAACCCACCCAAAGATAAAAAAAAAATGGTCATCTTCTTAAAAATGCATGAAGGCCCCTCCTGTCCTCCCACTCTGAAATCTCTCCACAGACTTGAGTGGACACAGAATAAACCATTTTCCACTTCCTGGGCGAGGCTGTTTTGCATTCTGCTTTCTTTGCATCCTCACAGTTGTGCAGATGAAGAAACTGAGGCCCAGAAATGTGAGGCCACTTGCCCAAGATCACGGGAGAGGGTGTATCCGCTGTCTATTGCTGTGTAACAAACTACCCTGCATTTAGTGTTTTGAAGCAGCCCTGTTGATAACCTTGCAGGTTCTGTGGTCACAATTCCGGGCACAATGTCACTGAGTTTTCTTCTCCGGGTCTCACACGGCTGCTGTTGTGGTATTGGCTGGACTACCGTCTTGTCTGAATCTTGGGGACCTCTGTTTAGGTTCTTGGTTGAATTTAGCTCCTTGCGGCCATAGGACTGAGGTCCCCATGCTCTTTCTGGCTGTTTGCTGTGACGACTCTCACTTCCTCAGATCCTTGTCATGTGCTTTTTAAAAAATCCATTCTGACAGTCTCTACTTTTTAATTAGACTATTTAGCTCATATACATTAATGCAATTATTGACAGGGTTGGGTTTAGGTCTAACATCCTGCCGTTTCATTGGATCTTCTTCCTCTCCTGTCCCCATTGTGCTGGAGGAAAGGGGAACAGGAAATGCAGGTTGATTGAATCCAGACCCCTTGCTGTGGCTTACCCGGCCTCTGAGGCCTGGACTCTGCTCACTATGCCAGCTTCATCTCCCCCTGCATTCATTATGTCCTGGGCCCATCCGCTGGCTTTCTGTTCTTGAACTTGCGAGGCTGGTTCCACCTTCTCAACCTTTTCATTTGCTGTTCCCCTTGCCTGTAGCACCTCTAGCTGTGCGGTACGTGGGGCCCTTCCCTCTCTAGCTGTAGAACCCCAGTGTCACTTCCTCAGGGAGCCTTCGAGTCCTGGTCTCTGTATCACCACACCCATTTTCTTCTTGGTACGTGTCACTCCCTGAAATAGTCTTGTCTGTTTACTTGATTAGTGTCTGTCTCCCCCCACCCCACCGCTAGGATACAAGTCACACGAGGTCAGGGCCCCCGTCTGCTGTGTTCACTGACAGCCCAGCAGCACCTCGCACATAATGGGTGCTCTGTTAATGTGGGTCTAGGGAGTGAGTGTGTGAGCGAAAGGGATTGGATGGGGTTCACTGTGTGGTGGAGGCTCTCCCGGGTCCTGCCACCAGGTCTTCTGGTTCCCTGACTTTGGGGAGCTTGGACCTCAGCATGGGGAGTTCCTGCAGACTGGCGTCCTTGGCCTCTTACCCTTAACCACACTGGGAGGGCCGAGGGAGCTCTGTGTAGTCCCAGCCACCAGCTGAATGGAAGGCCAGGCTGTTGATTGGGTGGTTTTTTTTTTTTAATTTTTAAAGTTTATTTATTAAAAACATTAAAAAAACTTTTGTGTGTGCTGGGTCTCTGTTGCTGCATGCCGGCTTTCTCTAGTGGCGGTGAGCAGGGGCTTCTCTTCATCGTAGTGTGCAGGCTTCTCATCTCAGTGGCTTCTCTTGCTGTGGAGCATGGGTAGACACAGGGGCTCTGGGCGCGTGGGCCTCCGTCCTTGTGGCACGAGAGTCCAGTGGTTGTGGTCCGCGGGCTCAGGACCTGCGGTTCGTGGCTCAGGTGCCCTGCAGCAGGCGGGGGCTTCCCGGAGGGGGGCGTCAAACCTGTGTCCTCTGCCTTGTCAGGCAGACTCTTATCCGCTGTACCACTCGGGAAGTCCAATTCGGTGGTTTTCTTAAGATTTATTTCTCCCTGACCAAAAAGGTCATAAATATAGTGGGTGTGTATGTGTCAAAAACACATTCTCTTATGTCCTTTTATTACAGACTCTCTCATACGGAACCAAGTATGGTAAAATGATGTTTTATGTATGTACCTGGCTGCATATGTCACTCGCTTCTGCACATGTTCAGAAGTCTAGACATAAAACCCCGGTGTGCTGTATTTTGGACATTTTCATTCATTTTTTTTGCTATTTTTTTGGCAACTTTTTATGTTGACATTTCAAGAATAGAGACCACCCCAGAGACCTTTCACCTAGGTTCACCAGTTTGTTTTAGAATTCTCCCCTCTTCTTTCCCCTCCCCACTTCTCCCACCTCCTACACACACATGCATGTTCATACATACACACACAGAGTTTTTATTACTTTGATCCATTTGAGAATAATTGCAGACATGATGCCCCTAAATAATCTCCTATGAACACAGACGTTCTCTGCTATAACCACAGGACACGGAACAAAATCAGGAAATCTAGCATTGATAGTAAATTATACAGTCCACAATCTATATTCAATTTTACCTATATTCCATTAAAATTTCACCTATTTTCCCAAAAGTTGTTCTTTATACTTCCCCTCCCCTCTTTCCCCATCTCCAGAATCCAGTCCTGGATCACGCGTCGTGTTTAGTTGACTTCACTGGCGATTTTGACAGGGTGTGACTTTTACCCCTTGTGTGGGTGGTAGAAACTCTCTGCTGAGATGTAGTTAGTTCTTCCACTGCTTGTCTCCAGGCCACCACTTACCAGCTCTGTGACCTTGGGCAGATGGCTCTTGGGCCTCAGTTTCTTTGGCTGTGAAATGGGGAGATCGCTTTTTCTCCCTTGCACACATTTTACTGAGTGTCTGCTGTGTTCCTGGGTGTGTTGACACTGGGGAGTCAGTAGTCACAGGGCAGGCAGACATCGGGGTCCTTGGGCTGGCAGCTGAGAGGAGAGGGTTTGGACTGAAATCCAAGAGTAGGTGCTGGGCACAGAGCTGGCTCCCAGGGATGCCCTGTACGCATGGGCCATCTCTGCTGTCCCTCTGCTCGTTGTAGAACATTTGGAAAATAAAGACAAGCAAAAAGATCTCACCCTTCCAGACAGCTGTCTCACCTTCCGGTGCATTTCCTGCTTGTTCTTTGCATGTTGTTTCAGCCACACACAGGGTCATGACTTCTCTTGCCTCTGCTGCGCAACACACTTCATTGCTAAGCTTTTGACGGCTTCGTAGTGAAACATGGGGCTGTGGGTCCGCACTGTCCAGGTTGAGTGGCTGGGAAACTGTTGACCGAAACCGCCCACCTTGGCCAGGCCACTTGCCTGACTTGTCTCACAACAGGAGGTCCCGATAAGGAACTTGGTGCTGCTGCTGAAAACTGACTGGGAACATTCGGGAAGGGTCAGAAGAGGGAGGAGGGAGATGGCCAACCTCCCAGAATCCTTTGTGTTGGCCTCCATCTTGGACGAGCGATGCATGGGCCACCGGGAAGAACCCTGAATCAGACTATGGGCTGAACAAGATGATTGGCCAGAGACAAGCCAGAAAAGAACCCCGTTCCCCTAAAGCCCGAGACTGTGAGCCATGAGGCAGAGCAGTACTCCTGGGCTTGCTTACCCTGCTGCTCTCTGCCTGGGCACCCCCTTCCAATAAAGTCTCTTTTTTATCAGCATGTGTGTCTCCTCGGGCAGTTCATTTCTGAGTGATAGACAAGAGCCCACGCTCAGGCTCTGGAAGGGGCTTCCCCTTCCTGCATCCGAATCCTGGTTACTAGACCAGCTGTGTAATGGTAGGCAGATTGCTTTACCTGGGCATGCTTCATGCTGGAACTAGTGCCCAGCCCTTAGACTGATGGGGAGTTAGATGAATTAAGACCTGTCATGCTCTCAAAGCAATGCCTGGCACATGGTAAATGCTTGGTAGATATTAGCTATAGTTATAATAATTATTATGATGACATAATATAATAATATAATATATTATAATAACATAATGTTATAATATACTATATTATAACAAAAAATGTAATATACTAATACAATTGTTATTATCATTTAACCATCCCTTTTATATTGGGTATTTACATAAATTTCAGCTTTCCACCATTACAGACCATATGTGTCTTAATTCAAGCTGCCAGTTCAGTAACTGGGGGCTGAAGAAACTTTGGTTTAGGGCTTTGTGGTCTTTACCCACCCAAAGAAATCACTGACACCTAGAATCCTAGAACTGAGTTGTCAGAGCTAGGGGAGACCGTGACAGTATCTCAGTGTCATTTTTCCAGATGGGGAAACTGAGGCCCCAAACTGTTCAGTGAGTTGGTTCAGGCTTACCATGTGAGTTGGTGGCTGAGATGGAACTTGAAATTGAAAGCAGAACCCCAGGATTGTTCTGCTTTTGTCCAACAGCTCAGATGCTTGGAAGACAGAGAGGGAGGGTTTAAGTTGTGTCCAGATGAGCTGGAGGAATCCTGTGCCCAGAGGTTTCCTGTGTCTTTGGGAAACTTCATTTTCAGATCCTTTGACTTTAGTGGCCATAAATGATGTGTGTGTGTGTGTGTGTGTGTGTGTGTGTCTTTCTGTCTTTGTATCATTCATTGGTCATGGGTCCATAGCACCACAAGTTCCAAACTAGGGGTCCTCAGGCCAGCGCAGGCCTGTGCCGTGTTTAAAAACTTTTTTTATTGGTTGCCAGCATTTCTTGAAAAATTAAGAAATTTCATATAAAAATTTTAATTTCTGAGTTCTTAAATAGTCAGAAGACTTGTCTGCATTAAGCGTGCGTGCCTGCAGGCAAGCACTTGCCTGGAGCTGAACAGCAGCTGCCTTCTTCAGACAGGACTTGCAGGCTTCAGTTTGCCACAGTCCCTACTGTTCCCTGATGTCCCCCACACTGAAACGCAACCTTGGTTGCCATTTACCTTTGTGCTTGCTCTGCTGGACTTGAAAAAGAAACGGATAGACCCGAGGACATTGGAATAATTCTTCTAACCCTTGTTTCTATCAGATAGAAAACTGAAAGCCAGACCAAGAGGGTTTCATGCTCTTTTCTGTTTTGAAATTTTATTGGCTTCTTTATTTTTGGTTGTGTTGGGCGTCTGATGCTGTGTGGGCTTTCTCAGGTTGTGGTGAGTGGGGCTGCCCCTAAGTCACCGTGAGCAGGCTTCTCATGTGGTGGCCTCTCTTGCTAGCCCCGGCTCCAGAGCATACAGGCTTTAGGAGCTGCAGTGCACGGGCTTGGTGCACGGGCTTAGTTGCCTCACAGCAGGTGGGATCTTCCCAGACCAGGGGTCCAACCGGTGTCTCTTGCATTGGCAGGCGGATTCTTAACCCCTGAGCCTCCAGGGAGGTGTGAGAGTTACTTGTCTTTAAGAAACAAAGGCGGCCAGCTTTCCCTTTGGGAGGAGGATGGATTCCCTTTGGAAGGATTACTGACACATTTAGTAAGCAGGAAAAGTGCCTTCGTCCAAAGTTGTGGCTTCCGTTGTCATCATGGCGACACCCATCCAGCCCCTGCCCCACCCCCTTTCATTCAGGCAGCTGAGTATGAGATGCACCGTGTAGTTTGTGGGTGGTCCCTCTATTCTCTGAGATGAGGGACGGGATGAAGGTGGTTCTCTCTTGGAGAGGGTGATTCTCTTACCCCAGCTTCCACTTCCTGTGGCCTGTGGGCAGTCACTCCCCTTTGCTTTTTGCAACCTCAGCTGCCGAACTGGAGGTTCCCACATCCATCTGTCCTACTTCCTGAATCTTGTGCTGTACTTGGGCTCCTTTGGGAGATTCCAGGCTGCAGATCCCAGAGAGGATGCAGTGGGCTCCTCTGTGGGTGTTTGGGGGTCCCTCAGTTGCCTTCGGGGGCCTCTGCTTGGACTTGAGGACCCTCATACCTTCCCAGTCAGGCTCGGCGTCCTCCTCTCGTGCAGCCCCATGGAGTTTCCCTCCCTTGCTTTGTTTCTCCAAAATCTAGAAGGTTTTGAAACAGCAACAATAGAAGAGCAGCAAGTGCTGGTTCTCAGGCTTCTTCGGTCGGTCGCAAGAGACAGAAAACCCAGCTGAGACTGCCTTCAGCACAGACCTGACTGGCTCGGTTTGTGTTAGGGGAGGGTCCTGCTGCTCTCGGGGGTGAGTAGCCCTCATTGGCTGTCTTGAGTCACATGCCAAGCCCTGACCCAGTCACTGAGGCTGACCGGCCAGGTCTGGGTGAGGGGACCACCTGCACCCCGTCTCCGTGGAGGAGCCTTGGTTCCTGGAAGGCAGGCTCCAGGGCCCTGGGCCCAGGAGAAGGGGAGGGAGGCCAGCTGAGAGCATCTCTTCTCATCGCAGATTGGAAGCCTTTGCCTTCCCCCGAGTCTTGGGTCCCAGGGAAGCTCTATTGTCGCTGGGGCAGCCCACACTGCCCAGTGGCTTTTCCACATCCTACCTTCAAAGCCTTGCTCATATCCTGCTTCCTCAAAAGACCTTCCCTGACCGTTCTGGCTCTTGCCATGGGTCTCATAATAGCACCAGCCTCCACAAGTGTGCGATGTCCTCGGTGGACAAGGCTCAGGTAACATAGCCTCCCGGCAATCTCCTGGAGAAGCCGTTCTGTGTTACCTGTTTTATCCACGAGGAAACAGAGGCCCCGAGAGGTTCCGCACCCAGAAAGCCTTCAGGGTCACACAGCAGCCTTCTCTCCCATTGGAGGCTCCCGCGTGTGTGTTAGGCCACACAACCCAGATTTGAATCCCTGGGGGCTCAGTGGTAAAGAATCCACCTGCAATGCAGGAGTCCTGGGTTCGATCCCTGGGTCGGAAAGATCCCCTGGAGAAGGGCAAGGCTACCCACTCCAGTATTCTTGCCTGGAGAATCCCAGGGGCAGAGGAGGCTGGCGGGCTACAGTCCATGGGATCACAAAGAGTCGGACACGACTGAGTGACTAACACTTTCACACTCTTTTGCCTCTCTAGGAAAATGGCTTAACCTCTGTATTTGGGGAAGAACATTCCAGGCACAGGGAATAGCAAGTGCAAAAGCCCTGAGGCAGGAGTGTGTTTCAGGAGCAGAAAGGAGGCAGTGAGCCGGAGGTGAAGTCAGGGAGGTAACAGTACGAGTGTGGAGAGGCTGGTGGGCAGACTGTGGGCTATTGTAAGGACTTTTCGAGGTGGGGAGGCCCTTGGAGCTTTGGAACAAAGGAGGGACAGAATCTCGCATGGTTGTCCCAGGATCCCTTTGGTTACCAGGGGAGAATGAACTGTGGGGGGCAGGGGGGAGGCTGCGTGGTAGTAGCCCAGGTGGAACAACCCGACAGCTGGGGTCTGGGATGTTCTGCGGGTGTTTAGAAGTTAGTTATTTGCCGCTCCTTTGTGTTCCTTGGTTGTCCATTGGCTGTGTGACCTTGGCCCCTGGCTTTAAATCTCATTGAGCCTCAGTTTTCTCAACAGAAAAATGGGATTAATGGTGTTACTTCTCTTATCAGGCTGTGGGTATGAATTGCATGCAATGATAAATGTAAAGGGCTTTCTGGAATGCCTGACAAACACTCAGCAAATATTTGTGGAATAAGCCAGTGAGTGAACGACAGGGAGTTTG
This sequence comes from Antilocapra americana, assembly GCA_007570785.1. Lineage (NCBI taxonomy): Eukaryota > Metazoa > Chordata > Mammalia > Artiodactyla > Antilocapridae > Antilocapra > Antilocapra americana. The sequence goes on from ML662452.1 coordinate 6,150,859, forward strand.
GGGCTGCTCCAGCTCTGCCCAAGGCAGCATCTACCCCTGAGGTTAGACCCAGAGCAGGAAGCATCCCGCCCTGCCACCGCCAACTCTACCCTCCTCCTCCCAACACATGGAGATTTGAATGAACAGAATCCAGAATGTTCTGGCAACAGTTGTTCCCTCTTTCCTAGTGACAAAGACATCTTTGTTATGCCTGGGTGTGAAATCCGTCTCAGAAATGAGGATGGTGCATGCTCAGGGGCAGTTTGCGAGGATGAGGAGGAACTTGGAGGAAGCCATCTCAGGGCCCCATACAGGGACAGCCTACTGCTCCCCCACAATCGTGTAGCCTCACTGGGGTCAGAATTCTCTTGAATTAGTGTTTTGTGGAATGAGAACTATGTGGAGCCACATTTTTGCTCAGTAACCACATCAATCAGCATTACCTTCTGTAGCATTACCATTAATGCTACACACACAGAAAAAGTGATAATACTCGGTGCTGGTGTGCTTGTTTGGAAGTGGACAGTTCTGTGATTCCTGTCAAGAGTATTAATACTGCTATCTTTTGGGAAGAATGGTCTGGTCATGTTTTCTGATTTGCTCATTTATTTTCCTTCCAACTTCACTGAGATATAATTCAATGAAATTGGAAGGAAAATAAATCAGAGGATGAGATGATTGGATGGCATCACCAACTGCATGGACATGAGTTTGAGTAGGCTCCGGCAGATGGTGAAGGACAGGGAAGCCTGGCATGCTGCAGTCCATGGGTTTGCAAAGGGTTGGACATGACTGAGTGATTGAACAACAGCAAGTAATTCACATACAGTACTGTATAAGTTTAAGGCGTATGGCATAATGATTTAATGTACATTGTGCAGTGATGATCCCAGTAAGTTTAATTGACTATCCATCAGCTCGTATAGCTACAACATAAAAGAAAAAGATTTTTTTCTCTATGATGTGAACTCTTAGGATTTAATCTCTTATCTGTTTTCACATATAACATACAGCAATTTAATGACATTTATCATGTTGTAAGTCTGGCAATGTTTTTAAAAGTCAAAAACCATGATAACCTTTGATTCAATTTCTTTGGGAATCTCTCCTATAGAACCGAGAAGAAGCAGTATGTAAAGATGTAAGTTAGAAAGTTGTTTGTTCCAGTTTTATGATGGCCCTCTCACGCAGAACAGAAACCACTTGGATATTTGTTCACAGAGAGAAGGCAAAGGTTATTGCTTATCCATGGTTGGGGTGTCAGGCAGCTGTTTAAAGGAATGAAATTGATCTCTTTACCTGACATGAAGGGCTGAACATGCTGTACTGTTAAGCAAGAAAGGTTAAGGTCAAGCGTAGAGGGTGATCCCAGTTTTGCAGGAAAAAAAACCCAACAGCCAAAAAAGACCCTCTGGATGGGTATTTATGAATGTTGAGAAGGATACTGTAGGATGCACCCCAGGTGGCCTTGGGCTGAGAATGGGGAGAGTTTTAGAGAAAGGTATTTCATCTTTGTATTTTTTGCATTGTTTCATTAGTTATAATTCATGCGTTATGTTTCAAATTAAGATAAACCAATGATTAAAAAAAAGACAGTTCTGGCTTCTCGATGGGTGGTAGACCTGTATATAATATTGGTTCGTGTAAAGCCTCTCCTAGTCCTCTGAGAATCAGTATAATGGGATGGGTGAATAAGATTCTGAATCCAGGCCCATTAAGTTAAATCTGGGCCCCAGACTTGACCAGTGGACAGAGATCTTAGTCCTTGAGGAGCTGACATCCTGCTCAGCATAAAACTGTGCCTAGAACAGGGGTTCCCAAATGAGGGTACTTTTTGCCCCCCGTCCCCGCCCCAGCCCAGGACATCTGGCAAAGCAGCAGACGTTTATAGTTGTCGTAAGTGCAGAGGAAGGATGCTGCTGGCATCTGGTGGGTGGAAGCCAAGGATGTTGCTAAATATCCTACAGTGCCTTAGGACTGCCCCCAAATATCTGGTCCCAAGTATCAATAGTGCTGAGGCTGAGAACCGGGTGCTAGATCAGTGACACACAGTAACAGCTCAACCAGTATTAGCTGCTGTGATGGAAAGATGGCGTAAACATGTCTTTGCTTGCCGCCCATCTTAGAGACAAGGAAGTCGGGGCTTGGAGAGGTGTCGAGGTGGGAGCGGGATGCCCCGTGCCTGGGAGGAGGCTGTGGGCTCAGGACTGGCCTGTATGTCCGAGAAGTGGGGAGACCCTGCCGCCTGGGAGACTCTGGAGACCCTGGCCTACTTTGGTGCTGGCCACCCCTGCTGGCTCCCCAGCTCGGTGCCCGCCCTGTCGTCTGCCAGTCACCACGATGCCTCTGGCCAAGATATGTTCTCAGCCCCCTCCCCGTGTGTCAGTCTTTGTCACGTCCTCTGTGCCGGCAGCCCCGGGAGGCAGGCTGAGGGGGGCGTCCTCTTTATTTCTGCTCATGAAAAGCTGTGTTTGGCAGCAGCACATGGTGTCAACCGCCAGGGGCCCGATTCGGGCGGCTCCGCCAGCTGACAGCCTTTGGATTCCCTGGCATCAGCCTTGTCCCTCTCCGAGCCTCAGTTTGTCACCTGGGTGATGGAGTAGGGGTGGGGGTGGATGCAGGTGAGATGTTGTATGTGCAGCTCCTCTCTCCACTCCAGGTCTTCCCAGAAGGAGGAGCTGACGTCACTATTCCTCTTTATTATGGCTTTGCCCCAGCACGAAGTTGGGAAGACAGGTGGGGATGGGAGCCCAGGGGCGAGGGGGTGGGGGTGGCTCCTTCCGTCTCTCCCTCTGTCATTTCTTCATCATTCTGTGATTGAGTCTGTCCTTTCAGTCACCTTCCTGCCGTCCCTTTGCTAACATTTCCCAAATATTTCCTAGCCTACCCTCTGCCCTGACCTCCCAGCCTCTGTGTGTATCCAGTGACAATGGCAACTCTCCTTGGGCACCTAGTGGGCATTGCCAGCTCCCCGTCTGTACCAGCTCACTCTGCTCATGGCCCCTCCTGTCTAAGTAACGGTGTCTCCATCCTTCCACCTGCTCGGGCTCATCCCTGTGACCATTTTGATGCTGTTCTTCCGCTTATATCCTGCATCTAAACGATCAGAAAATCCTGCGGGCTTCACTTTTAATGAGCATCCAGAATTTGGCCACTCCTTTCCCCTCCGCGGCTGCTGCCGTGGTGTTAGCCACCGTCGCTTCTTCCTGGGACTGTTGCAGTCACCGCCTCCCTGCCCCCTTGCTTCTGCCCTTGCGCCTGACAGCTGGGTCGCCACACACACCCTTTAGTCAGCTCACCTCCCTCCTCTGCCTCAAGCCCTCCCTTACTTGTCCGTGTCAAGACCCCGATGATGATCTAGGAGGCCCTTCAGCGCCTGGTTCGCCTGTTCCTTGTGTCCGTCTCTCTGACTTCAGCTCCAGACATAGCCGTCACGTTCCTGCCTCAGGGCCTTTGCACTTCCTCTCTGCTTGCTCTAGAACAGTCCCCAGGTATCCATGAGGTTTGGCACCTCTTCAGGCCTCTGCTGCAGTACTGTGCTTCCTCAGTGCATCCTTCCCAGACCTTCCCGTCGGGGACCACCCCTCCTCCCCAGGCTCCCTCTCCCCCTCCTCCATTGCAGTTAGATCTTACTCACTTGTTTAATAATTGTCTGCCCTCCCCTCACTAGAATTTAAACTCTTGGAGCACAGGGATTTTTGTCTCTCCTGTTCCCTGCTGCTCCCTGGCCTGGAACAATGTCTGGCACCCACTGGGTGCTCAGTGAATATTTGTAGAGTGAAGGAAGAGCCATCCATTCATTGTCCTGTATCTCTTGAGAGTATACTGTATGTTAGGCTTTCTTCTGGGCATCAGGGACAGAATTAAATCAAAAAATGCTTTGTGTCCTCAAGGAGTTCCAGTCCAGGCGAGAGAGTCAGGACTCTTTGGGTTGTGAATGACAGAGACTTCAAGTCAGTGTCTTAAGGATAAAAAAGGCTATTATGGGCTCAGTTGACTCAGGATTGACGGCTTCAGGCATAGCTGGATCCAGGTGTTCCCCAGCCTGACCCCTGGGACATGTTCCCCTCCATAAACGAAGTATCGTCCATCTAGGGGCCCAGAACTCTGTTTGGCTTGGGTCACATGTTCATCCTTATCAATGGAGATGAAGGCTCAACTCTTCCACAGGTGCATGTACCCAGAGGTTCAGGGTTGACTTTCAGGAGGTCACATCTCTGGGAGTACTGAGACGGTGGATTTCATGCAGATTCTAAGTGGTTTTGGGGGTGTGTGGCCCTGTCTGTTGCAGGCAGCTGGGAGACAGAGATGGAGAGCTGCAGGTACCCTGGTGGCGGGGCCCCTGCCTCTCCCCACACTCAGCTCCTTCGCCCGCTTGGCCCGTGCTTTATAAATACTCCCGGCTCTCTGCCTTTCTGCTGTCCTCCCCTCCCTGTATCACAAAGGGGCTCCAGATGGTGCGACTCTCGGGGAGTCTGCCACACAAATCTGTTGGGTTCGTATCCCCCTTCTCCCTCCCCACCTACATATGCCGATCTGGGCGTCTCGGATCCTGTTTCAGGCCCAAGGGAGGAAGGATGCTCAGGGACCCTGGATGGCCCAGTGGCTCTTTATGGCCAGTGGCACCGGGAGGCTACTTTTTGTTGGAGGGTGGCTTCACAGGCCTACCCTGGGCCTTTCAGTTTCCAGGGCCTCCCTGAACCAGACATGCCTACCACCGCCTGCTTATCCTGGGGTCTAAACCTGGATGTGTCAAGGTTTACTATACATCGGAACTGCCTGGGGTGGATCTAATTAGAATGCGAAACAGCAGGCCCTAGGGGTGGGGCCTGAGATGCTGCATTTGTAACAGGCTCCCAGGAGACAAGATGCCCATGGTGCTGGTCGGGGCACACTGAGGGGCGAGGGTCTAACGCACTTTCTTCTCTTCAGCTCGTCCCTCCTCCTCCCCCCATTGCTCTCTGCATCGTTTGTCTTCTCCTGGAGCCCTTCTCCCTTAGGGAGTGGGTGATCTGTGTCAGATGCACTTTAAGCTCTAGGACTCTCGTTCTCTGACGTCTTTATACCGTCAGCAAATAGTGGTTAAGGTCCTGCTAGGTTCCAGACATTGGAGAAGCAGCAGTGAACAAAACAGACAAAAACCCTACAAATACCCCTAAGATCTAGTATTTGAATAGGAGGACTTGGAAAATAAACAAACAAAAAACCCTGCCAGTGACGAGTGCTGTGAATACCGTAAGTCAGGGATATGTGTTAGATAATGTTGGGGGCTGTTTTGGATCTGATGATCAGAGAAAGGCTGTCTGATGAGATGAGTTTTGATCTGGGACCTGTGAGCCAAGAAAGCCAGCCAAGAGAAGAAGGGCAGGAGGAGTTGTGTTTCAGGTAGAGGGAACAGCCTGTGCAAAGGCCCTGAGGCAGGGATGAGCGTGGCCAGTTTCCAGATCAGCAGAGAGGCCGTGTGGCTGGGGTGGAGTGAGTGAGGGGACAGCAGGTGGGGAGAGGAGGTCTGAGTCCTGTTGTGGGGCCCAGGTGAGGTGCTGGGCTTTTATTCTAAGAGCAGTGGAGATTTTCAGCCAGAGAGTCACAGTGAATGACTTATCTTAGAAGAATCTCTCTGGCTGCTGTGAAGCAAGTAGATGGATGGGGAGAAGGGGAGAGGAGTGTCTGGGTTCAGAATTTGGGCTGATTTCTGAGCAAAAAGTCAGTTTCCATGTGGTGGAAGCTATCGCCTTGACTGTCACCTGCTGAAGGATCATGCTTTGGCCAAGACAGAGCCTGTTAAAGGAAGGTCCTGGGAGCCTTCTGGGTTCTGCTGTGTGGGTGGTCGGTCTGGATCTGCTTTTGGCAGAGATGGCTAGTGCTGGGTGTGCGGCTGGGGAGGGTCTCTTCTCAAGGCTTGTCTGCAAGGGGGAGGGCCCGCCTGGTCCTAGCCTCTCACAGTGTGATGTCTTTTATCCACATGGACATGGAGAGTTGCTGAAAGAGGGGACGTGCCTTATCTTGCTTGTATGGTTTTCGTGAAACTAGGCTGCTTGCATGGTAGCAATAGACACTGATACCAATGCTACTACAGCCATTAATAGTAATAGCTGATATTTAGAGTGTTTGCGTTGTAGAGCATGTTCTACGTGTGAGCTCATGGAATGCTCACTGTGATCTATGAGAGGACTCTTACTGTCCCCATTTTACAGATGAGAAAACTGAGGCCCAGACAAGAGCAGGAACTCATCCAAAGGTCACCCCATTCATAAGTGGCACATGTTAATAATTTTAGAAATGCCATGGCTGTTTGCAGCCCCGACAGTTTGGCTGCATGTCTTGTATCTTAAACTGTTTCTGAGTTGGTGCAGTGCTAAGGAACCCGCCTGCCAATGCAGGAGACGCAAGAGATGAGGGTTCGATCCCTGAGTTGGGAAGATCTTCTGGAGTAGGGAGATGGTAACCTGCTCCAGTATTCTTGCCTGGAAAACTCCACGGACAGAGGAGCCTGGTGGGCTACAGTCCATGAGGTTGCGAAGAGTCAGATACCACGGAGCACACATGTGCACACGCGTGAACACACACACATGTATGTTAAAGGCATCCACCTCATAAAGGTAGATGTTGAAAGCAGACCATGACTGCTGGCTTCTGAGAGCCTCAGGATATGGCATGAGGATGCTCCTGCCATCTGAGAGGCTGTGTGCCCCCTGCCTGGTGCTGACCATGGACAAGTTCTGCAGCCACTCTGGTCCTCAGTTTCCTCATCTATGAAGCGGGGGAAGAGGAGAGGCGGACAAAAGCCCCATCACCAGTCCTGTGTGGTGAGGAGTCGAGGGCAAACCTGCCCTAGGGGTTTGGACAGAGCCTGACACGTGTGAATCCTCAGTGGTTGTCAGCTGCTCTTACTTTTGATGTTATTATTATATTTATTTTTGTTGATAACTAGAGTGGTAAATGGGGCTTCCCTGGTGGCTCAGTGGTAAAGATGCAGGAGACGCAGGTTTGATCCCTGGGTCAGGAAGATCCCTTGGAGAATGAAATGGCAACCCACTCCAGTATTCTTGCCTGGAAAATCCCATGGACAGCGGAGCCTGGCAGACTGCAGTCCATGGGGTTGCAAAGAGTCAGACACGACTTAGGGACTAAACACACACACACACACACACAGTGGTAAACAGAGTGACCAGCTGCCTTAGTTTGCTTGAGACTGTCCTGGTTTTAAAACTAAAATCCTGCATCCTGGGAAAGCCCTTCAGTCCTAGATAAGCCAGAATGACTGCTCATCCTCTGCTTAAAGTGCTTATCGATAAGTTTGGGCACTGCTGCCAGCTGAGCCTAGATGTGAATCCAGCTTGGATGCTGAACCAGGTCACTTAGCCTCTCTGTGCCTCAGTTTCTCCACCTCCACAATGGGAGGCAATTGTCATACCTCCTTCAAAGGATTTTCGTGAGGTTTAATTGGGGATTAGGAGTACAGGGGGTTTGGTCAAATAGTTGCATTCAGATGGTCTGGGGGAGGGCTTCCCTGGTGGCTCAGTGGTAAAGAATCCGCCTGCCATTGCAGGAGATGTGGGTTCCATCCCTGGTCCATGAAGCCTGTGCTCTAGAGCCTGGGAACTGCATCTATGGAGCCCACACTCTGCAACTCCTGAAGCCTGTGTGCCCTAGAGCCCATGCTTCGAAACGAGGAAAGGCACCACGATGAGAAGCCCACGTACCGCTATGAAGAAAAGCCCCTGCTCGCCGCAACTAGAGAAACGCCGGTACAGCAGCGAAGACCCAGTGTAGCCAATATTAAATACATGCATAAATAAAATACTTGGTTTCAAAAAATAAAAAAAAAATTGGCTGGGGAGGGGGGCCCAAGTGGACTGGAGAGGGGCTGAGACTGTGGGGCTCCGTGGGCCTTTCCCTCCCCCTCAGCTGGCCCCGGCTCCCGAGTCAGGCTGGCTCCATCCTCCACCACATCAAAGTTCTTCCAGGGCCCCTTTATGGCGGGGGCTGTGGGGCCCCTGGTCCAGAGGCTGATTAGAGCGAGATCCTATCTGCGTGGTCAGAGGTGTCCGGCGGAGGGGAGGCCCTGCGCCAGTGGTCCCTGCCCCTCCCATATAGCTGGTCCTCCTGGGGTGGACAGACGCCTGCAGGCCGGTGGGACCCTGCACAAGGTGGTCGGCCTCTGTGCCTCCTTCTCTTCTCTAGATGAGGCTGCAAGTGTCTCCCCATGGGGTGCACAGGAGTGCCCCTCCAGTCTTGGGCCTTTGTTCACAAAACGCATGCTGGACCAAGCTGGGTCCCCAGGGGTGGTATTTGAAATATTTTACTGTGAACCAACTGATGCTGCTTTGAACACACACCAGCTCCAGGGCGGTGGTACGAGTGTACTGCTCACAGAAGGGTTGCGGGGTTTATGGATTTCCCCAGGGGCTCAGTGGTAAAGAATCTGCCCGCAGTGCAGGAGCCGCAAGAGACACGAGTTTGATCCCTGGGTTGGGAAGATTCCCTGGAGGAGGAAATGGCAACCCACTCCCGTATTCTTGCCTGGAGAATCCCATGGACAGGGGAGCCCGGGGGGCTATAGCCATAGGGTGACAAAGAACTGGACAGGACTGAAGTGATTTAAATGTCCGGGGTTTATAGAAGTTGCTCTTTGTTCTTAGGATGCTCCAGACAGGGGGCTGGGGGGCATCTCAGTGGGTGATTGCGAGGGGTCTCTGTGCCATGACCCCCTGCCACCCCAGCCCAGCTTGCAGGGGAGTCCTGAGAATTAAATGGAAGGAGCCATTTCTGGCTTCTCAAGAAATGGTAGTTGCTGATTTTTTAAAGTCAAGCTTTTATTTATTTACATTTACAGATTTAAGTCAGGGCCTTGCAGAAATCTGAAAAGATTCCATTGTGATTCCAGTGGGAGGACTGGGTACAGAGCTCTCTGCAGACTCGTTTAGGCGGATGGCAATGACTACAGGAGGTACACTTTGCTGAGCTTCTCCTGCGTGTGAAAGCCCCCAAATCCTCGCTCTCTTCTGGCTTTGCTCTAGGGACTGACAGCATCGACAAGGGAGTTTGGACCTAGCCCAGCTCCACGGTGTCACGGTCTGCTCCACACAAGCCCCACCCGATGATTCCCGAGCTGCCGTTTGAGAGGAGTCCGTGTGGCTGTTATTCCCTCCTTCAGTCCCTACAACTACCCTGTGAGGTGGAGCTCCTTAAAAAGGGGGAAACTGAGGCCCAGAGAGGCTCAGTAACCTGCCCAGCTCACGCCAGCAGAGTCGCAAAGAGTCTTCTGATGAGAGGCAGACGCAGGATTCACGAAGTCAGGCTGCCGTACCCCAGAACCCTGCGTCTGACCACCACGTGGTACCACTCAGCAGTGCACCAGCTGAGGACGTCGGAAGGGAGCGGGGGACTGTCTCGGAGGCAGGATTGGCCTCTGGGGCACCCTGATGGAACTGGACTTGCAGAGAGGAGGAGGCCTCGGCCAGCAGAGGCGGGGACTTGGCTGGTCCCCAGAGGGAGCCTCCACTGGCCGCCCCTGCCGAGCACCTGGCGGGACAGCCCGCGTCTCTTCTCTCTGCTCCAGCTTCAGGAGCTGTTCAGGAACCCCAAAATGCCAACCCTCCTCTTACTGCAGGGAGGGCCCAGCCGGTCCAGTTAAACAGCCCAAGAGCTGGTCAACAGCATTTGGTTAGTAGCCCCTGCTTATTGTAACAGAGTGTGCACCAGCTCTTGAATTAGATGCAATTAAAGAAAAATAGGAACCATCTTTTATTAATGAATCAAATCCCCTATCTTTACTGAGCACCTCCTGTGTGCCAGGTGCTGTACAAGGGGGCACAGGAATGACCATAACCGAGTCCCTGCCCTGGAGAAGCTGACGTTCTAAGGGGGGTGACAGAGAAACAGCAGTTGCAAAGGAGCAGGACCACCCCAGGTGTGAACGCCCTCACACCGGGATGGGAACGAGGCAGGGAGGGTGGCAGGAGTGATGGAGAGTGACCCGGAGAAGGGTCTGCCTTTAGCTGGGTGCTTGGGAAAGGCCTGGCCTCAGAGCGAAGCCACGAGTGATCACCGGGGAGCCAGGTATGTGACCTTTTGGAGGGAAGAGAATCCCGGGAGGAAATGGCAAGAGATGGGAAGGGATGCCCTGGGGTGCAGGGAGGGGGCGATGAGAGGAGGAGGGAGGTAGCGGGCACCCACGCAGCGCCAGGAGGTAAAGGTGGGCCCGGGGCTTCTTCCTCGGGCAGCAGGCAGACCTGGAGGGCTGGGAGCAGGGCAGGAGTATGATCTGATTTATGTTTTCAGAGGGGCTGCTTGTGTCAGAGTGTGGAGGCTGGGCTGTAGGAGCAGCAGGACTGCTTGGGTGGGACTTCCCTGGTGGTCCAGTGGTTAAGACTCCATCGACATTCACAATGCAGGGGTCCTGGGTTCGAACCCTGGTTGGGGAACTAGATCCCACACGGTGCAGCTAAGAGCCTTGTATGCGGCAATGAAGACACAGAGCAGCAAAAAAAAAAAAAAAAAAATTTGGGAGGCAGTGACTGGCAAACGATGGTGGCAGCTTGGGCCAGGAAGTTGCATGGAGAGAGGGCGACAGATTTAGGATGGTGCTAGAGCTGGCTCACACGTGAAATGATGGCAGAGGAATGTGGGAGATGAGGCTCTTCATCAGAGATGAAGTGAGACCTTGATTGGTGTAACCTGAAAGGCTTCCTGGAGGAGGTGTAGGCAGTCAGGATGGGCATGACAGGCTGGGGGGCACCCCTGCAGTGGGAATCCGGTGAGCACGGGCCAATGTGGGTTCATGTGAAGGGCAGGGGATTGGCTTATGTGACCTCCTTCCAACGCTTAAAGGTCATCAATGAGTTCAGAGTTGTCCCTGGGATTTTGCAGCTAGAGAAGGGATTAAGGGTCAAAGGTTTGGGTCACCCCCTTGAGTGGGGGCAAGAAGACAGCTAACGGAAAGTCAGCACACACAGGCGGGGGAGTTTCAAGGCTCTTAGCCCTGGCCCTGGACCACCTGCCCTGGGCTTCCGTTTCCTCAAGTATCAGGTGGGGTTCCAGGGAGGCGCAAAGCCAGCATGCCGGCGGCCTGGCAGGTTGGAACAGAGGGTGTCGATCCAGGGCCCCCACGCTGCGGCCCAGAGCAGCTTGGTTTGCAAGGCGGCACTTTCTGGGTGAGAACAGAGTTGTTTGAGGAAGGGGTGGAGGGGGGAGAAAGGGGGGGCTCTCTCTTTTGTCTCTCTGGGCAGATCACCGAGGAGGCGGGGGCACACAGAGGGGCAGGGAACAGAGACAGCGCTGTGGGCCTCTCTTTTGGGGGGTGGGGAGGAGAGAGGGAGCTAGGTCAGTTGTATGGGCCACTTAATACCCATGAACTTGCAATTAAATGCGGAAGTGGGAGACAAGGGGGTGGAAAAAGGGGACATTGTTCCCTCGCGGGAGAGGAGGAGGGCTGGAGCCCTAGGGAGATGGCCAGCCTCCAACATGAATGGGCTTCAGTGTCCCTGGGGGCGCTGGGGGGGCAAGGGGCTGTCATTTGGCCCTTTATCCTGCTCTGCTGGATGCAGCCACAAAGGCCAGTTTGATCCCCGTTTGGCTTCTTTTGGGGGGGTGAAGCGGCAGGGGGGGGGGGGGGGGGGGGGGGCTCAACCCCATCTTGGCCCCCTCCCAGGGCCCTAAGCAGAGAACTCCCTTTGGTCGCGGCGGCCGTCTAGAAATCCCCCTCACCATGCTAGAGCTTTGTTTTATCCTGAAAGTTTTTTCATTTTAATTTTCAAGTCATATCTTCCATGCAAAATGTATAATAGTAAGTACATGGCTTGATGAATTTTTACGTGTGACTTAGCTATAATCTTCACCCACATCAGCTAGTAAATATTGCTAGCACCCCAGAGGGGGTTCCCTCTCAAGTCAGTGTCCCCTAAAATAACTATTGTTCTGATTTCTCTCATCACAGATTACTTTTGCCTGCTTTTTAACTTTTATATAAAATGAGATCATGTAGTAGATGTTCCTTTGTAGCCTTTTAATTTTTAAGATATTGTAATATACACATATATATAATTGTATATGTGTATATGTGTGTACCTAATAAATTGTGTGTATGTATCTGTTGAATTTATATGTATTGCATGTAGTCATTTCCGTGGTTCGTATTAAAAAGGCATACGTAATGAGTGTTAAGTCAGCCTCCTGTGGGACTTCCCTGGTGGTCTCGGTGCAGGGGGCCCTAGTTCAGTCCCTGGTCGGGGACCTAGATCCCATATGCCGCAATTAAGATTCCAAATGCCACAGCTAAAAAGGTCCTGTAAGCCTCAATGAGGATGGATGATCCCGTGTGCCTCAGCTAAGACCTGGCACAGCCAAATAAACAAGTAAAGAATTGCATTCTTGGGACTGAGGGGCCTTGGAGCAAGTGTATAAAGTTTGGGCTCTGGACCTAGGCTCCTGGTTTCAATTCTAGGTCCATCCCTTTACCTGCTCCGCCTGCATCACCTTTGTGATCACCCCGCATCCCACAGCCTTGTTCACAGACTGTGTTTGTCTGGGCAGTCTCTTTTTCTGTTGTTGTTGTGCACATTCCCAGCTTGTTCCTGCTAACTTCTGCCTACTCTTCCACAGGACAGTTGTCCTGGAGCTTATGTATCCTCTCCCCTCCCAATAGGTGTCTAGGTGGTTCTGTTTCTTCTGCATCAGGAGTTCTCACCTTTGCACGGCTGACAGTGTGGGCTCCATAACTGTTTGCTGTGGGGGCCTGTCCTGTGTGGTAGGGTGTTCTCCCTCGCCCCCAGTGTGACAACCAAAAATGTCGCCAGACGTTGCTGAATGTGGTGCTGAGCATCCTTCTCCCAGCCTCCCGTACGCACCAGCAAGGGCATCTTTATTGTGTTCTTATTTGGGGCTTCCCTGGTGGCTCGGTGGTAACGAATCTGCCTATCAATGCAGGAGACTCAGGTTTGATCTCTGGGTTGGGAAGATCCCCTGGAGGAGGAAATGGCAACCCGCTCCAGTGTTCTTGCCTGGGAAATCCCATGGATAAAGGAACCTGGCGGGCTACAGTCCATGGGACTGAAAATGACAACATTCCATAGATAAGGCAATGGGGGCCCAGAGACATCAAGCCATTTTCCCAAGGTCACACACTGAATACATGGCAGAACCAGGATTTGCGCCTATACTTCTTCCTGCATTCTGGGGCCCCTGCCAAGTGTCAGGCACGGGTCTAGGCTGAGCTGAATGTCTCATGGGTGAGGGGACTGACCCAAGCCCCTGCCGTCACAGAGCTAGCATTCTTGTGGGGATGGCAGACAGTAAGCCAGTCATCTAGTCAATACCTGACTCATCCCGTGGTGTTTGGTGGGTGAGGGTTAGGAGACAGTCATGATAATAACGTCACGTGATGCTCGATGACCGTAGTAACTGATGGGCAATGAGGGTTTCCACACGTCAGTTACTGTTCTCAGGAGTTTCACAAGATGAACCCATTGAATCCCCACCGAAACCCCCTATGAGGTACCATTAGTCTTATTCCCATACTGCATATGGGGAAACTGAGGCACGGGGGTGTTGAAGTCCTTTGCCAGGAGCTGGCAGGGCTGGTCCGAGAACCTGGGCTGCTGGAGCTCTTAACCAGCGTGCAATTCCCCCCCTACCCCCTCGTGCCCACACTGGGCCCTAGTTCCTGGGTGGTCCTGGGGGTTATCTCAGAGTATGACTCAGGGTGGTTTGTATGGAGATAGGACAGAAACTGAGAATGAGTGTTTAAAACTTTGTAGCAATTTGGCAGAGTGATTTTATGCCTGTATAGTCCAGTACTAGAAACATTATGCTTGTAATCTGCCTTTTTACTTTTTCTAATAATTCACTTTCATTGAAGTTTACAGAAGTGTTAGTCTTAAATAAATGAGAAATTAAAGACAAGCATTTTTTCTTCCCAGGGATTGCCTGGTGGTCCAGGGGCTAAGCCTCTCTGTTCCCAGTGCAGGGGACCCAGGTTCTATATCTGGTCAGGGGGCTGGATGCCACATGCTATAGCGACAGAGTTCGCACGCTGCAGCCAAAGACCCGCCGCAGGGAAGATCGTCGATTCCACACGTTGCAGCCAAGACCTGGCGCAGCCAAATAAACTAAATAATAATAAAAATAAATACTAAAACATAGTTCTTCCCAACAGACAGTTGGAGGAATGCTGTGTTAGGACGGGAAAAGGGCTGAGAGCAGGCCCTGGCTTATTGTGTGACCTCGGTAAACGTGAGGTTTATCATTAATCTGTTATTCTGACATTTGGTTCTCTCCATATAACCTCTTTACTGGTGGGAACTAGAAGAAGCTGAGAGATCTTCTTCCTCTTTAATGCATGAGGAAATAGAGACCCAGGCAGGTTAGGAGTTTAGGATTGCCCGGCAGGGTCTAGATGCTTGGGGGCCTTTTCTCTGCTGACCTTGCCTGGGCTATGATTTTTCACAACCCCTCCAGCTTCCCAGGTAGCTCAGTGGTTAAAGAATCTGCCTGTCAATGCAGGAGATGCAGGAGGTTTGGGTTTGACCCCTGGGTCAGGAAGATGCCCTGGAGGAGGAGACGGCAACCCACGCCAGTACTCTTGCCTGGAGAATCCCTTGGATGGAGGAGTCTGTGATCACAGAGGCGGACACGACTGAGTGACCGAGTTCAGCTACAGCACACCAACTTAGGCAGCTGGATAGGCCCCTGCCTGCAGGCCTCCCCTCCGAAGTGTGGTTGGCCAGCGGCCTAGCGCTCTGGTTAAGCAGGTCCCCGGAGAGACTGGGCTTCCCTTGAGACTGGAGGCGGCTGGGGCCCCTCTTGGGGAACCATCCCGGGCCTCTCCTCAGCCCCTCTCTTTGTCTCCGTGGCCATGGCAACCTGACTGGATGCTTGGCACATCCAGGCCCAGCCCCCAGCCTGACCCACCGGCTTCCTCCTTGGCTGAGGCCGCCCTGGCAGGCTCCTGCCTGACTGGGGAAGCCTCCCCCAACTCCTTTCCCATCTCCCACTGATGGGGGCTCCTGAACAGGGTTGATGCTGTCCCTCCACATGGGAAGGACCCCCAAATGTAGGTCTCAGAGGGGTCTTTGCTGCTGGCTCTGATCACACTTGTGTTCATTCTCCTCATTTGCTTTCTGTCTCCAGCCCTACCTCTGACTTCCTCCTGGCTTCTCTGCCAACCTGGGTCTGTCCCTTCCCTTCCCTCTGCTTTTCCATCTTGGTCATAGTCTCAGTTTCTTTCCTGGTGTCTCTCCCTCTCTCTGTCTGGCTTCTAACACATCACTGTTTGAAGGTTGGTCCCTGCGTCCGAGAATGGTCTCAGAATCGCCCAATGCAGGGCACCCTTGGGGACCCTTCTGTGCTCAGAGGAGGGACCACACTTGACAGTCACTTGTTTGCAGAAAAGCTGCAACCCCAGCTTCCACCAGCCCCGTGAGATCCTGCTGCCCCAGATAGGGTAAGCATGGTCCTCCCATCTCTCGAGGGAAGAGTTTCTGTTGTCCTCTGGAGGGGTCTTCTGGGTGAAGGAGGGCTGGTCCTCCTACCCTGTGAGCCAGAGGCTCCCCTTGTCTCGTGGGGTTTCCTCCCGCTGAGGGAGGGGGTCCTCTGGCCCCGTGAGGTGGTCTTTCTTCTTGGTGAGTAAGGCATCGTCCTCTCCTAGGACGGTCCTCCTGGTCAGACCCTCTTGGGAGGAGGTAAGTCTCCTTGCTGTGACCTTCGAGCCAGCCACGTGAAGGGCTTGGACTCAGAAAACCCAGAATGTTTTCTTTCCTTGCACCTGGGAGAAGGCCACATCCCACCGCGGGTCATTAAAGGCATCATTTATTAATGGCCACAGCTGTCCCTATAGATATGAATAAATAACGTTCCACTACGGTCCCCTCGTCTTGGAGGATCCTTGAGCACCTTAGAGGGCTCTAGCTGAGAGTCGTCTCAGTCTGGCCTTTGACTGGAGCTCAGAGAGAGGAGGTGATTTGCCAGGGTGGGGTTTCAAACCCAGAGGCCCCTGGGCTGACAGGTGAAGGAGCCAGGTGTAGGAAATGTTATGTCACCCTCACCATCTGCCTTTTTGTTTTTCCACTTTTAACATCAGCCTGGATATCTTTAATCTCTTTGTGCCTTGTTTTTTTCATGTATAAAACAGAGATAAGGCTATTGGTCTCATAGATGTTTCTTTAAAAATTAAAAAAAAAATTGAGATATATTTACACACTGCAAAATTGACTCTATTACCAGTGTCCACACTACTGCCTTTTATATAGTTGGAAGGTTACGCACTGTCATTGCTTTGTAATTCTAGAACATTCCATCACTCTGAAAAGAAATCCCAATCCCATTAACAGTCCCTTTCCATTCTTTCCCTCCCCCAGCCCTGGCAACCACTAGTCTACTTTCTGCCTCTGTTGTTGTTTAGTCACTAAGTCGTGTTCAACTCTCTGACCCCATGGACTGCAGCATGCCAGGCTTCCTTGAGTTGGTGATACTCTAACCATCTCATCCGCTGCCACCCGCTTCTCCTTTTGCCCTCAGCCTTTCCCAGCATCAGGGTCTTTTCCAGTGACTTGGCTCTTCACATCAAGTGGCCAAAGTATTGGAGCTTTATAACACTGTATGGGAAAAAACTGAGTGAACTTCTAGGCCAACCCAGTACAATGTGTGGACTTTTGTAGCTTTTGTGTCATGTGACTTCATCCTTGTTGTAGATATGTCGGAATTTTCTTTTTTATGGCTGAATAAGTTTCCGTTATCTGGATATAGCACATTTGTTTATTCATCCGTCTGTCCATGGACATTTGGGTTGTTTCCACTGTGTGGCTATTATGAATGATACTGCTGTGAACATTCACGTACAAGTATTTGTACAGACAGAGGTCTTTTATTTCTCTTGAGTGTATACCTTGGCGTGGCCTCATAGGTTTCTTGGGAAGCTGAAATGAGTCCTTAAAAGTACAAGTATTAGGAAAGGTCCGGGCCATAGCAGACACCACGTGTGTGCTAGCTCTTGCTATTACAAAGCAATACCTCAAGTCTTTGGCCTTGACGTTGGAGAGACAGTGATGCTATTTAACACTCGCTGAGTGTTTCCTGGGTACCAGGAACCCCATCCTGTGGGGTGGCTGCTCTTTTACAGATGAGGAAACTGAGGTCTGGGAGCAGTAATTGGTCCAAGATGACACCGTGAAGACGTGGCAGAGCTCAGTTGGCAGCGAGCTTGGTGGGCCGGCTCTGGAACCCACGCTGTGACCCCATGCCTCCTAGAGAACCGGAGGTCACGTGTTCTGTGTCCCGTGTAAGGGGGGGCAGCTGCTCCCCACCCCCGTGCAGTGGTCCCTGTGGGGGAACATGAGCCTGGCGTTGCCACATCTCCTGCCTTTTTAAAGATGTTTTCCAACAGCCGGAAATGGTGGAGTTTGGGGTATGAAATCACTCGATTTTTAAAAGTTGGCAACTCAATCATATTTTTAACAAACATTTCGTTGGCCAAACAAAACATGTCTGCGGGCCAAGCCCGTGGGTTTCCAGTTTGCATGCTCTGCCCCTGGGGTGACTTGTTGATGGCGGGGGAGCGTTGCTGGGCACCGACCTTGACTGCGGGCATTTCCGGACTTTGGGCTCCCGCCTTCCCTGGGGTTTTTGGGCTCATGTCTGGGCCAGTTGTGCTTAAATCTGGCCCCTCCCTGGCATGGTGGGCTTGGTGAGGGCCCCGGTGCCGTTTGATTGTTCAGGATCGTTGCTTCTCACCGCCAGGGTCATGAAGCTGTGGCCTGCTCATAATGGGTGCTCGCTGTACAGTGCCTGCCTTGTAGAAAAACTTGTAATTTTATATTGGAGTGTAACCGATGAACAGTGGTTTGATGGTTTCAAGTGGACAGCCAAGGGACTCAGCCATATGTATACATGTATCCATTCTCCCCCAGACTCCTCCCCCATCCAGGGGGCCACATAACATTGAGCAGAGTTCCCTGTGCTTTGCAGTAGGTTCTTGTTAGTTATCCGTTTTAAATACAGCAATGTTAACATGTTGATCCCAAATTCCCCAACCATCCCTTCCCCCTAGGAACCATAAGTTTGTTCTCTTAGTCTTGTTAGTCTGTCTCTGTTTGGTAAATGAGTTCATTTGCAAATGTCCATCAATGGTAGTGGTGGTGTTTAGTCGCTAAGTTGTGTCCCTCTCTTTGTGACCCCATGGACTGTAGTCCTCCAGGCTCCTCTGTCCATGGGATTTCCCAGGCAAGAATACTGGAGTGTGTTAGCATTTCCTCCTCCAGGGGATTTTCCTGACCCAGGGATCGAACCTGAGTCTCCTGTGTTGGCAGGAGAATTAGGAGGATTCTTTACTGCTGAGCCACCAGGGAAGCTGATCCATTGACAGAGGAATGGATAAAGAAGTTATGGTACATGTACATACATACATATATACATATACAGTGGAATATTATTCAGTCATTAAAAAGAATGAAATAATGCCACTGGCAGCAACATGGATGGAATTAGAGAGTGTCATACTGAGTGAAGCAAATCAGACAGGGAAGGAGAAATATTGTATGACTTCCCTTATATTCAGAATCTACAGGTCCTGTCTTTGACTTTAGGCATTAACCATCTTCCTACAGCTTGACACATCAGGGTCTGAGGTCCAGAGGCCATCCCTGGTTCAAACTCCAGCCCTGCGCCTTCCCAGCTGTGACCTTGGGCAAGCTGTTGAACCTCTTGGTGCTTTCATTTTCTAAACTGTACATCTGCACAGTGGAGCTCATCCATTATTTCTGGACTGGATATGTAAGTGGTGATCAGCGTGCGCCTGGAGCCTGGCTGGTTTGCAGCGGCATGAAGCGGTGACGTGAGCGCAGGCGTGGGAGCCGGACTCCCTGGGTTCGAATCCCAGCTCCTCCCCTCACTAGCAGCGTGATCCTGGGGCAAGAGAGCCGTCGTTCGTGTTTCATTTTCCTCATCTGTCAAGCAGAGGTAACATTATACTGGTACCCCCGTCCTGGGGTGGATGCAGCAAGTGGAACCCATAACATCAGCTATTGTTGATATGACGCACAGGCACACACAGACAGGCGTGGTAACCACCAGGCTCTGCCATCTGGCAGAAGCAGCATGAGGGTGACGGTTTCCTCACGCACATCTGTATGTTTGCCGCAGGAGTCACGTTAGCATGTGTGCTTCTGTGCGCGCGCGCACATGTGAATCTGCGTGGGTCTGAGCCAGCTAGCGGGGGTGCTGTTTCCTGCACACGCACCCACATGCATCAGTAGAGTGTGTACCTTGTGTGTGTGCTTTGCTCTCCCTGGCACAGTCCCAGAAGTAAACTCACGCTTGGGTCCTCAGTGAGCGCAGCCCGCTGAGCAGCCAGTGGTGTTTGCACTGATGGGGGATGGTGGGAGCTGATGGGGCGGGTGGGGCAGGGTTGGGTGGACGGAGGACGGGTTTGCTGCTCCCCAGGTCAGCGTGTGGCAGGGGGAGCGGGGTCGGGTGCTGAGCTCCGAGCTGTGGGCCGTGGGTCTGAGCCTGCTGCCCGTGGCCTGGAGAAAAGGCCCTGGGGTCTGACTTTCGTTCTCCTGATGTTCAGCCCAGGTGTGGCACAGTCCAGCCGTCCCTGAGCCTTTTCTGCCTCTCCTCACCTTCCCTCTCTTCTCCGTGGCATATTGCAGGCACTAATTTAGGCAAAAGCTCCTTGGAGGCTAAGAAAAGCTGAAGCACGCCGAATTAACACAACAGAATTTAACTGTCAGGAGAGGCAGCCTGGGCTACTGAATTTAGCCTTCCCTTCTCCCCACCCAGCTCATGTTTTTTTTTTTTTTTTTTCCCTGTTCAACTTCTCAAATTACCTTGCTGCCCACTGCCCTCCTTCTCCCTTCAAGCCTGTGGGGTGTGCAGCCCTTTGTTCCCATCTTTTTGCTCTGGTTCCTGGAAAAATTTCTGGGGAGCCCAGTGGGACACTGGGCTGTGTCTGAAAGAGTGAAGTGGTGAGATTTTGGGTTGTTTTCCTGTCCTGATTCTAGGATGGATTCACTCTCCATCCTAAAAATAGTTAAGATTCCCTTTCTTACTGTTGCTGCTGATGTTTAGTTGCTAAGTTGTGTCCGACTCTCTGCCATTCCATGGACTGTAACCCACCAGGCTCCTCTATCCATGGGATTCTCCAGGCAAGAATACTGGAGTGGGTTGCTATGCCCTCCTTCAGGGGATCTTCCTGACTCAGGGATTGAACCCCGCCTCTTGTGTCTCCTGCAGATGGATTCTCTACACTGAGCCACCTAGGAAGCCCAGCAGACGCATGCCAAGCACTTAAGATCTGTTATGCTGTGTCCTTGGCATCTTCCACCCACGGCATGCATGCTTTCGTTCTTTCACTCACAGCCCTGCCCCTCACCCTAGGTACTGTCGTCTCTAGGTGCTATGATAGTGAGCAAGGCTGAGAGTCCTCACCCTCATGGAGCTTGGGTGGGAGGACAGACTGTCAATAAATAAACAAATGAACACCCAGAGTATCAGCTAGTGATAAACACTAGTGAGAAAAACAAGACAGAGATGGAGGTGGGGTGTAGGGGTGGGCATGAAGTAGGCTGAGTGGGAATGGCTTCACAGAGGTGGTGCTGTTTGAATAGAGGGCTCTAAGTGTTAGCCATGGTAGCATCTAGGGGGAACCCTAAGTGCAAAGGCCCTGGGGCAGGGGCGGTCATGCTGGTGTGGTGAAGGTTGGGATGGCTGCAGCCGCTTGCAAGGAGTCAGGTCTGGGGTGGCTTGGTGAGAATGTTGGGCTCGATTCTCCGCGGGGTGGGAACAGAAGAGGGACGTGATCTGATTCAAAGCTCAGAGAGGCTGAGGCTGCTTGACTGCACAGCAGAGAAGAAACTGGTGAGGACAGAGTGAGAGCACAGAGGAGCCCTGAGTTGTTGAGGGCTGGAGTCTGGGAAAGGGGAGAAGTGGGCAGTTCCTGGCAGTGGACAGGTCAGTGTTGTGGGTGGCTGGGTGGGGACTGGCCGGAACTTGGGCCTGCCGCGGACAGGCTGTGTGACCTTGGCAAATGACTTAGCCCTCTGCAGCTTGGTTTCCTTATCTGGACCATGAGGGTGGTATCAGTGTGGACCTCTAAGGGTTGGGTGAGGATTAAATGAGATCCCGCATCAAAGTGCTTATGCCTTGTGCCCTGCCTGCTCAGCTCATCCTGAACTCTCAGGAAGCGCTTCCTGTTGATATGCCCCTCTTCACCCACTCCCCTCCTCCACTCCTTCACCTCCCCTTTGCCTCCTCCCCTGGCTTCCTTTTCCTTCCCCCTCCTCTTCCAGAGAAGCACCATGATGAGGACCAGGGTCTGGCAACTTCCTCAACCAGACATTGAGGAAGTCATTGCCAGATTTCACTGTGAGGTGACACCTGAAGGACTTATTTTATTCTGAATTGGTGGTTATTTGGAAGGGGTGCCCATAGCTGGACTTCTCAGTTCCTAGCTAGGGTCAGGCTTTTATTTAATCTTCGGTGGTAGACTTTCTGTGTAAGTGACTGAAAACCCAAACCAAACTGATTTAAACAAGAGAGTAAATGTAATAACTTGTGCAGCTGGGATATCAGCTTCAGGTATGGTTTGATCTAGGTGCTCAATATGTGTCTCTGTTCCACTGCCCTTTCCATCACCTTCATTCTTGTGTCCTGTGTGGCTCAGGTGGAAGTTATGTATGACACCCCTCAAGCTGCATTAGGGTGCTTTGCTACAAAAAGGGGAAACAAAAGCTGATGGCAGAAGGTGAGGTGCCTGCAGAACTTATTTGAAAGAGGGGAGAGTCCTGTGTGAGGTGGCAGTGGGTGGGTCTTTGGGTCTGAGCCCAGTATTCCGCAACTGAGATTTCTGAAGGACATTTGAGGGCTGCTTTCATGACTCATTCTTGGATGAATTCACTTCACCCAGGTTACATCATATCCTAAACATCTGCCCTCCATCCTGCAAAAGGCCCTAGGATGCTGCCTGCCTGGTCCTTGGGTGGTGGAGGGCAGGGTTCTATGGTGGATGCGGACTTCACAGTAAAATTTTCTCCACTTACGAAACACTTCCCATGGGCCCTTTAACCAGGCGAATTGCACGTTACACTTGGGCTGGCGCATGACCTCTCTCTGATCCCTTCTCAGCGTCGTTAGAGGTCTGGGTCTGGGTGCGTGCACTGTGAGGCCTCTGCGAGTCCTCACGTTAGGTAGTTTTTCCTTTTCCTGGGTATTTGTGACTTCCCTAATTTTTAGGTTTCTTAAAAACAAAGAAAATAAACCAAACCACAGTCATATTTCCAGACCCCAGCATTTGGTGGCCACTTGTAATTTGGGATGTTTGGGGGAAAAAAGTGTTTTGATCATTTTTCAAAATTAGACTTTGAAAATGTTTCATTGGGTATTTCTATGTTAAAAGTTTTTTTTTTTGCTTTCTAAAAACATTTTGCAACCAGGCTTCTATAGCGTTTTTCTTGGTCTTTCTCCTACCCTCCAGATCTGCTTATAGAATTCCTTGTAAAAATAAGTTTTTCCTTTTTGCAAGAGGGTTTTTTAAAAACCTTTATATAAATCTATAATGTTGTGAGTAGCCTAAAGAGGAAATGAGCTAGAAAAGTGCTCTGGTCTTTGAAAGTCTCTCATGGACCCAGGTTGACTAGAGACGCTACTGCCAAAGGGCATTCAGGCATCTGTTGCCCCTTCAAACACTTATTAATACGTGGGATGTTTTGGAATCAGCCTTTCTTTCTTTTTTTTTAATAAAGGACCTTTTTGATGCCTTTTAATAGAACTTATTGGACAGTTGGAATCAATTTCCCCCTGACCGTGAGCCTGGCATATCCAGAGGTGACAAGCAGCCCTTTGTCCGGGGCAGTCTCCAGGGTTAAAGGAATTCTCTCCCTCCTTCTGGAGGTACTGCCCACCCACCAGGGTGGGGAGGGGAGGGTTCCCCAATGGCTTTCTGCCCAGCTTTGCTGGACTTGCCTGCCACCAGGGAGGCCCAAGGAGGGAGTCCCCAGAGGGTCATCAGCTTGCGGTGCTCAGGGGGGCTTCTGAGAGGTTCTCGGAGTGCAGGGTGGGAAGGGGAGCAGAGAGGGTCATGGGTCATCGGCCAGAGGTGCTCTGACCCATCCCAGCGACCTCGGGCCTTGCCCACCCCGTCCCCACCCCTTTCCCTGGCTTTCTTCTCCACTCTCCCTCCCCGCCCCCACCTCCCTGCTCTCTGCCTGCAGAATCCGGCTCTTCACCACTTGGCTCTCTGCCTCCTTTGCACGGAGTGTCACAGGCGCTGGTGTCTCTGCAGGGTGGATCCCAGAAGGGGCTTGGTTTGCTTCTGAGGACACACGTGCATGTTTGACTTTGGTGCGAACCTAGATTCCCCGGTGTGCTGAGTGGTGCTCCCCTCCCCTGCCGTCCCCACCCCACCTTCCCCGTCCTTGGTCTGGCACCCCCCCCACCCCTCGCCCCTTATCTGTGCTCCGGATCCCTCTGGCACAGCCCTGTCTTCCTGCTGCAGGACACCTTCCCCCAGGATCCATTGAATCTGCACCCCCAAACCCACTAGGCCTCTCTCCCCTCTAATACCCTCCACAGAGACCCTCCTGCCCACCTGTCTGAGAAGTCCGCCTTCCCCAGCTTTCTCCTTCCTCATAACATCGCTCCTCTGGGTCCCTGGGGATGTCTGTCTGGCTGGTTGATCACATGTCTCCTGTTACTAGGAGTCAGGCTCTGGGTTTCTCTCGATCCTGCACCTCCATTGCCTGGCTTGTGGTAGGGGGCTGATAAATCTTTGTGGACTGAATTTGGGGAAATGAGCTCAGTTTTCTTTCTCCTGCTGGGGCCTTGGGGGATCTAAAACCTCAGAGGTGAACAGGCTTAAAGGGGGAAAGAAGAGGGGCCACTGGCTGGGGCCTGATTATCAGGGGAGGTGAAGTCTTGAAAGCTGACCTTGAAAGCCCAGAGAGGCTGGCCAGTGCCCATGAGTCCTTGCAGCTGCCCAGGGCCTGGGGGTAACTTCCATGAGGTGAGAGGAGGGACCCCAGAGTTTGCATCTCAGCAGTGATGCAGCCCCTCCTGGAAGAGGTTTTGGGAGCCCTGGGAGGCCCAGTGGCTGTAGCTAAGCCTGGGGTGGTGCCCCAAAGCCAGCTTCTTGGGACAGAGTGGTTCTTAGCATCCTTTGCAGTTTTGATGAATGAGTCCTTTTTAAAGATTTTATTTCCTGTTAATTGAAGGATAATTTTTTACAGTCTTGTGTTGGTTCCCACCATCCATCAGCATAAATCAGCCATAGGTGTCCATATGTCCCCTCCCTTTTGAACCTCCCTCCCACTCCATCCCACCCCCTGGGTTGTTACAGAGCCCCCAGGGTGAGTTCCCTGGGTCATACGGCAAATTCCCATTAGCTCTCAGTTCTGTGCAGGGTCGAGTATGTGTGACCTTGTAACTTTCTCCATCCGTCCCACCCTCTCCTTCCTCCCCCAGCCCCTGTGTCCGTAAGTCTGTTCTGTTTGTCGGTACCTCCACTGCTGCCCTGCAAATAGGTTGATGACTGAGCCTGAAGGGTGCTCCCTGGCACTGTTGGCCCTCACCCGTCCCTGGCGGGTGCTGGGCAGCCTGCTGCCTGCTGCCCTCCAGATGGCCTGTTACAGGAGACCCCAGACGTGGTACCCTGCACAAGCAAACCAACTCTTATTAAATATCTAAACCTTGTTGAGGTGAAATTTACATAAAATGAGAGGAACCCGTTTAAAGGCATGCCTTACCAAATTTCACCAGGCTGGGCCCACTGGCTAAAGCCAGAGGAGCTGACAGCTCAGCCGGCAGCGCAGGAAGGGGCAGGTGGGTTCAGGAGAGGTGCTGGATACTTGTCACTTAGGGCCTCACGCCCAGAGGTCCACTGGACTTTCTCTTCTGGTGGGTTTTCGGTTCCTGTGGGCCAATGAATTTCTTGCCCCCAGGGATGAGGTTTCTCCAGGAAGGCGGGGAGGCCTTTAGGTTCCGGGGTGGGGGTCAGCAGTCTGCAGATCTAGAATGACTTCACTGCCTTGGATTGGTACCAGAAAGCAGACCATGAATCCATTGGAAATGGCCCCTAACAGGACAATATTAGGAGTGGAGGGAGGGGCTGGATGAGGACTTTACCTTGTGGAACAAAAACCAGATATCCTAAAAATAAGTTGAATTGTATCTTTTCATTAATTAGGATGTAGGATTTAGGACGAAGCAACGTGGCATCGTTCTTCGATCAGGAAAGAGTGAATCTAGTGTTGATTTTTTTTCCACTGGGGGATGCATAATTTTTCTGATAAAATTAAGTGATTGCATGATGTGATGTCATTTCACATAAAGTTGCCCTTTACAGCATGATGGTAAAGAGAGAGTCATTTTGCGAAAATCTTAGAGCTGGTTTTCAGTGCTCTCGCCTACCTCCCTTTGATGGTCCCGTCATATCCTGGACTCTGTTGTCTTGTCTTCTTCCTTTCTGTGGGAAGCGGTCTACCTGCCAGGCCCCTATGTGTTTATAGCTTTCTCCTGCGTTAGCTGCTTGCTGTTTGCCAGCATCACTTTCGTCGATGTCATGAAATCCAGCATCTTTTTCAAAGCTTGCAGTTTCACTTTGCAGCTGATTTGCTTTCACTTTGCCCCGTGTTTTGACAGTGGTATATCCAGGAGAGCAGGAGCTGGAAAGATACAGAGAGGAGGTTAAGTAGGATGTTTGGGGGATAATTTTAGAAGTGGTCAGCTTGTTTGGAATATTTTGAAGACAGGATGGCCTTTCTCCCTGGAAGGATTTGATAATGAGTGGACTGTGAAGGAGTGTCTATGTTCTGGAGGTTACAGAGTGGTCCAGGGGACTGTGTGATTTTCCAGCCTCATCTTGTCTTCCCTCTGTCTTAGCCCTGGAATTAACTACTATCCAAGGAGCTCTGGTTCATTTTACTGGAAGGTAGTATTTAGAAGGAGAAGGCAATGGTAACCCACTCCGGTACTCTTGCCTGGAAAATCCCATGGACAGAGGAGGCTGGTGGGCTGCAGTCTATGGGGTCACACAGGGTCGGACACGACTGAAGTGACTTAGCAGCAGCAGCAGCAGCAAGTTTAGAAACCTAGGTGTGGGGGTGAGGTGTGCTTGTCGCTGCTGTGACTGCTGGTCGCTGCTTCTGGGCCCTCTTGGTGGATGGAGCTGGGAAATACGTGTGTATGTACTATTACACCTGCACACACATCTATATTTCTATAGCATTCTACCTGTATATGGCCATTCCTTGTATCCATGGGGCAGCGGCTCCAGGATGCCCACAGATACAAAATCCAAGGATGCTCGAGTCCCTTGTATGAAATGTCATAGTATTTGTGTGTAACCTATGCAAATCCTCCTATATACTTTAAATCATTTCTAGGTTACTAATGGGCTTTCCTTGTGGCTCAGCTGGTAAAGAACCTACCTGCAATGCGGGAGACCTGGGTTCAATCCCTGGGTTGGGAAGATCCCCTGGAGAAGGCAAAGGCTACCCCACTCCAGTATTCTGGCCTGGAGAAATCCATGGACTGTATAGTCAGTCCATGGGGTCTCAAAGAGTCGGACACGACTGAGCGACTTTCACTCACTCACTCACTCAGGTGAGTGTTATTAGGTTGCTTATAAAACCTAATATAGTGTAATGCTATGTAAAAAGTTGTCAGTACATGGCAAATTCAAGTTTTGCTTTTTAGAGTTTTCTGGAGTTTGGGGGGAATGTTTTTGATCCATAGTTGGTTGAATCCCCAAATACAGAACGTGTAGTTATGGAGGGGCAACTGTACATTAAAGAAAATCACTCCAAGTTCGTATTGATACCCAATGCAAGAGTTTTAAAGGTTTAATTTTTAAAATGTCATCATTACCCCCCCCCCCCCCCCCCCCGCCAGAGGTTCTACCCTCCCTGGGTCACGTCCTTCCCAACCTGTAGCCCTTTAAAAACAGTCTGTTTTAGTCCTTGTAGTTTTGGTTTCTGTCCCTAGAGTTTTGCCATTTCCAGAATGTATCGATTCCAGGAATCACACAGCACGCAGTGTTTTGAGGCTGGCTTCTTTCATTTCACATAAGGCCTTTGAGTGCCACCCACGGGGCTGTGTGATCCACAGCTTGTTCCTTTTCATTGCTGCGTCATCGCCGCATCTTCTTCCATTGTTGGGATGTTCCACAGTTTGCTTATCCCTTCATCTGTTGAAGGGCATATTGTTTCCAGTTTTGGGTGTTTATAAATAGAGCTGTTATAAACATTTGTGTACAGGTTTTGGTGTGAACGTAAGTCTTCATTTCTCTAGGATGAGTGCCCAGTTGTGGGACCATATGGCAAGTGGGTGTTTAACTTTATGAGAAATTGCCGAGCTGTTTCCCAGAGTTGCTGTGCTGTTTGACATTCCCACCGTCAGTGTCTGAGAGACCTTGTGGTTTTACGTCCTTGTCAGCACTTGGTATTGTCAGGTTTTTTAAAAAGCCATTCCGATAGAAGATAGTAGGATCTCTTTGCAGTTTTTGTCTGCATGTCCTTTTGCTAATGATGTGGAGCATCTTTTCATGTGCATATTTATTATCCACATATCCTCTCTGGGGGACGTGCATGTTTAAATCTTATATCTGCTTTTTCTGATTGGGTTGTTTGTTTTCTTACTTTATAATTTAGAGTTATATTCTGGATACAGATCTTCTGTCAGACGTGTCATTTGCAAATATTTTCTGCTAGTCTGTAGCTGGTTTTTTCATTCTCTTAACAGTATCTTTGGCATAGCAAACATTTTAAATTTTAATGTATCCCTTATTTTCTTTGGTGGGTCTTTCCTTTAATCTCATGTCTGAGAACTTTTTGCTTGACCTTGGGGCATGAAGATTCTCTCCTAGGTCTTCTGAGTTGTGTAGTTTTACATTTTGATGCTCGTGATCCACTTTGAGATAAATTCCACACAAAGTGTGTAGTTTAGGTTGAGATTCATTAATTTGCATATGATGTCAGTTATCCCCGCACCATCTGTTAAAAAGACCATCCCTTCTTTGCACATTTGTCAAAAATCAAATGGCTGTATTCGTGTGGGTCTGATTTTGGACTCTATTCTGTTCCTTTGATCTGTGTGTCTGGCCTTTCACCAGTACCGTACAGTGCTGACGACAGTAACTTTATCGTAATTCTCAAAATTAGATAGTGCGGGACTTCCCTGGCAGTCTAGTGATTAAGACTCCATGCTGCCGATGCAGGGAGCCTGAGTTCAATCCTTGTTGGGGAACTGGGGTTCCACATTCCCCTTGGCGCGGCAAAAAGATGAAAAAAAATTAGATAGTGTGAACCCTCCAGTATTGTTCTTTTCTAAAATTGTTTTGGCTATGCTAGTTTCTTTGCCTTTCCATATCCATTTTATTTTATTTTAAAAGAGTATTTATTTATTTGGCTGCCCTGGGTCTTAGTTTTGACATTCGAACTCTTAGTTGTGGATGTGGGATCTAGTTCCCTGACCAGGGATGGAACCCAGGCCCCCTGTGTTGGGAGCATGGAGTCTTTAGCCACTGGACTACCAGGGAAGTCCCTCCATGTCCATTTTAGATTTAGCTAGCACAGGGTTTTAAAAGTTGGAAAAATCGTGATAAGTGTCTAGATTTCCAATTTCTCTTGGAAAACAGAGAGCTCTGGCTCTATTTCTGCCTGGTGATAGCTGATTGGAGCAGAGTAGTGGCCACCCCTTGAGATGAACATCTGCTGTCCAGTTTGCCACAGTCCGCACTGTCTCCCTCTTGTCCTGCACCTCGCCAGCTTCACTGCATGCTCCCGGCATGGCTTCTTGTAGGCATTGGTATTTGTAGTCTCTGGTGTAGACTTCTTGGGCACCTCTGGCTATGGGATCTGACCTGCTGATCATCCTGATGATGATGGAGCACTAGGAGTTCCCCTTGTTCTTTGTCTTTGGCACTGTTCTGAGGCCTTTATCTGTGGTCTCTTTTCAGTTCTTTGCTGCTATAGGGCACTGCTCTCATGATGCCCATTTTACAGATGTAGAAACTGAGTCTCAGAGAGGTAAGTGAGGCTACTGGCCCCAGGCTATCACAGCTTGGCTTTGCTGTGACCTCAAGCCTATCTTATGTCGAGTCACTGTAGGTGCTTCTGGCTGCCTGGAGGCTGAGGGCGGAGACCCCATGAGCATCTCAGGCTCTCAGCTGCTCTCTGGCTCTGCCTCTGGTGTCAGGGTTTGCGCTGAGATGTTTGTAATGTGACCTTATGAGGCCATTCATTTCCTCCTAGGATCTATCTGTAGATAATTCTGGGTGGCAGGAGGGGGATGAATATCCAGCCTAGTGGCCAGCCCCAAGGGACACTGGGGTTAGCAGCCTTCTGCATGGGTGCCTGAGGTTGAGGGCCACTGAAAGTATAGTGGTGGGCTGCGGCCTCAGGCTGCAGTTTGGAGAGTCCAAGAACTGGGGACTTGGAGGCTCTTCCAGAGTCAGACCCAGGTCATGATCATCAAACGCCTGTGAAGTGCCTAGTGTGGTGCAGTGGGTTTTGGTGCCAGAAAACCTGCATTTTTGCTGCAGTTTCACTGCTTCCTAGTGAACTTTCTTAGGCACGTTTTTTGCCTCCCTCGGCCTCCCTCTGTAAAAAGGGCTCTTCCTAGACGGCTGCCTTGCAAGGTTGTGAGGATGAAGCAGTGCAGCTGGGTGTCTGGAAGAGTGTGTGTCTCGTACAGCACACTCAGTAAGCGTTAGCGACTATTATTAGGTCCTTATTAATGCTGTAGAAGTTGCTGACCGGACTAGTGGGTGAGAGAAGAACGCTGGGCCCTTACACAGCGGAGACGGGATGGTGACGTGGGTGAGAGAGGCCTGGTGTGGAGGTTAGCCTCTCCGACACTGCCCTTTGCTGTCTGAGGGTGGTATTCTTGCTCTCAGCACCTCAGTTTTCTCACCTGTGAAATGGGATGAATTGGAATACCACCTGCTTCAGGAGAATTACATGAGATAGCGGCATTTAAAATACATAACGTGGGGATATCCCTGCTGGTCCAGCGGCTAAAGTTCCATGCTTCCAAAGCAGGGGCCCGGGTTCCATCCGTTGTCGGGAAACTAGATCCCAGATGCTGCAACTAAAGATCCTGCATACTACAATGAAGACTGAAGATCCCATGCAACTAAGACCCGGCGCAGCCAAATAAATAAACAATAAAAAGAAAAAAACATAGACTGGAGCCTGGCACATAGGTGATGCTCCGTATCAATGCTTGTTCTTATTTGTGCTGTTCTTGTTTGTATTTATTAATGCTGAACTCTCACATTGGTCTTCCTTCTGGAGAGAAGCAGAGTGAACCACTCGAGACCCAGTGCTAGGCAGGGGAGTGAAGCCTGGGCCTCCAGTCCTGCAAGCGGTGCCTGCTGGCTTTTCTGAGGGTCTGTGAGTCACGTGCTTTAGAGGGAAGCCTGGGAACCCTCCATTCCCCATTGACTCTCCCTCTGAAGCAGTGCCCAGCCTCAGGCCCCAGCTGCTGGTTGCCATGGAGTCCGGCTGCCATCCCAGCCCACCGTTGCTAGGCAGGCGTCTGGTTGCCAGGCACCACCTCCTTGGACACCTTAGCTCTCAGAGAGCCTGTTTCAGGCTGTCTGAGGGGGGTTGGGTCCCTGGGAGCCCAGGGTTTGTGTTATGCTGGAACCTGGGGGGTTCGTTCTCCGGGGCCAAGGGGTCTGAAGAAATGTGAGGCGAGGGTACCCCAGCCTCCAGCTTCAGTGCGTCGGCATGCTCCTCATTGGACCCCCTAGGCAGCCGGGATGGGGGCTCATATCTGTTTCACAGATGGGGGAACATGAAGCTTGAGGAGGGGAGGGAGGGGAGGGATGCAAGGGGGCCCTGGAGCCCTCTGCCTTGTCCTGGGGGAACTGGGGCTGCACTGACCCTGCCGCACTGAGGCCTGGGGTCCTTCTCCTGCTTGTCCAAGGTGCTGAGTGACCTTCTTCCTCAGGGCCTCGCCCTTCATGCTTAGAACACGGTCCGTCTCCTCAGCCTGTGTGGTCAGGCATCCGCGTACCTTTCCGCCCAAGTTGGTGACCCATCCCTGCCTGGGTCACCTTGCCTGGTCCTTCTGCTTAGCTGTTGGCTCTGCTCCGGCCTCAGTGGTCGCTGTTGCTCAGACGCCAAGCAGGCCCCTGCCCCAGGGCCTTTGCACTGGCCACCAGGTGCTGCGCTCTCCCCCTGCTCATTCCCTCATCTCCTCAGGGTCTCAGCCGAACGTCCTCTGACCAGGGAGGCCTTCCTTGGTCACGGCATTTAAAATCCCAGCCGCCTGCCCCCCAGCTTCGTAGCTCCCTTTCCTGCGGAGTTTTCTTCAGAACACTTAGTGTTGGGTTGGCCAAAGGGTTCGCCCGCGTTTCGCCGCGCACTCTTGTGGGAACGTCGGGCGAACTTTTTGGCCCGCCCGGTGTCTTGTTTGTTTACTGCCTGTGCCTCCTGCATCAGCTCTCTGAGAGCAGGCGCGTCCACTCTTCTTTCACCGTTCTATGCCCAGGGCCTCAAATGGGGCCTGGCCCTTGTGGGTGCTCCGTGTGTTCTTTGCCGAGTGAGCTCGTGAGTGACGCGGTGGAGCCGCCAAGGAGGCAGATGCTCTGTGTTCCGGGTTGGGCGGTGGGTGTGAGCGAGAGCGTGGCGACTGACACACGGCAGGAGCTGCCCCACGGGCCGCCTGTGTCCCCAGAGCTGAGGCGACGTCGGGTGCTCGTTGCCCACTGACCAGTGTCCTCTCCCTCCCTCTCGGAGGTGGGTGACCCCTGCCGCCCTGCATGGCGCTTGAAGATCGAAGACTAAATTCAGTTCAATGGAAAAACTCCCCTGCCCCAAGGAAGCCCTAGCGTTTATCAGAGAGTCCCATTTTGAAGAGGTGGAAAATCCCAGCGGGACCGGCCAGGGCTGGGGGAAGCCGGAGGCTCCCCTGGAGCCGCGGCCCCGACGTGGTTTTAGGGGGCCCGCCACTCCCCGTCCTCCCAGGCGGTCTTGGTCCAGCCTCCCAGACAGAGCAGCTTTCACTGAGGTCTGGGGAGGGCGCGGGGTGTGGGGGATGGCATTCCTCGCTGGGTCTCCGGAGCTTCACACTGTGCCCCCAAAGTCGGCACTGTCATTCCTGTTTAGAGATGAGGAAACCAAACTGTCGAGGGGTGAAGTTGCCAGCCCAAGGCCACATAGCAAGATAGAGGTCAGTCTGGGATTGGAACCCACTCTGTCTGACCCCACAGCTTGACCACAGGAGCCGTGCCGCCTTCATTCTTGGACACTGTCAGCACCGGCTGTGACGTGGGAGGTGACATGATGGGGAAAGTGGTAGCAGAGGTAGCAGCTTTCACTACCTCCCTTGAATCCCTGGCTCCTCAGCCTTCTTGTCTGTCTGCTTCCTTGTGCCTCCTCCAGGCAGCCTTCCCTGAATGCCCTGCCTGCGTCACCTTGCCTGGTCCGGCTTCCTGGCACTCAGCGTGGCTGCTGTTGAGTCACGTTGTGCAATGATTTGCCCATGATCTGTCTCTCTTGCCACACAGGCTTGCATGACAGAGACTTAAAATATCCCCGATTGAACTCTCGCTTTACACGCTCCCCCTACCCCCAAGCCACAGTATTTCCTGTCTCAGTAAAAGTGACCTCCATCCTGCTCGTGTCTTAGGCCAAGCACCAAGAAGTCGACCTCCACTCCCTTTTCTCACCACCAACATCCCATCCACCCGCAAATCCTGTGGGCTGTGCCTTCAAAGTCCATTTAGAATCTGACCATTTCTCTCACCCCCACATCACCACCCTGATTGAGTCCACCATCATCACCCACCTGGACTCATTCAGGCAACCCTTCCCTGGGCCCCCTTCATCAGTCGCTCAGTCGTGTCCGACTCTTTGCGATCCCATGGACCGCAGCATGCCAGGCCTGCCTGTCCATCACCAACTCCTGGAGTTTACCCAAACTCATGTCCATTGAGTCGGTGATGCCATCCAACCTTTGTTGTCCCCTTCTCCTCCCACCTTCAATCTTTCCCAGCATCAGAGACTTTTCCAATGAGTCAGCTCTTTGCATCAGGTGGCCAAAGTATTGGAGTTTCAGCTTCAGCATCAGTCTTTCCAATGAACACTCAGGGCTGATCTCCTTTAGGATGGACTGGTTGGATCTCCTTGCAGTCCAAGGGACTTTCAAGAGTCTTCTCCAACACCACAGTTCAAAAGCATCAATCCTTCAGTGCTCAGTTTATTTATAGTCCAACTCTCACATCCGTATGTGACTACTGGAAAAACCATAGCCTTGACTAGATGGAACAACTCCAGTCCGCCCGGATGGAAAGCTTGAACTTAATCATCGTTAGGGGCATTTATGGAGTACACACTGTATGCTGGGCCCTGGGCCAGTAAGGCCTTTACAAGTATTTTCTTGTTTAAATCATCCTAGTAGCTCTTCGGTAGGCACCATTTGACCCGTTTTACAGATGAGTAAAACTGAGGCCACTGCAGGTAGTGGGTGATTTGCCTGTAGACAGAGTTTCTGAGTAGACTTGTTCGATTTCTCCAGACAGCTTCTCCATCTGCCCTGGCTTGCGGCCGGGTGGCCAGCCCTGGCTGGTTGGCAGTGGGCAGATGAGCCCTAGGCCTGTCCGAGCAGCCTCTTCCTCTCTCCTCAGCAGACATAAAATGAGTTGTGTGGCTGTCACCATCCCTCCCGCTGGGACGCTGACTTCCTTTTTGGCCTGATGTGGTGGGAAGTTCTGCAAAGAGGAAAGGGGAACTGGGGCATTTGTGAGGAGCTGAGTGCAAGATTCTAGGTCTGCGTTGCGTGTCTTGTGGCTGGTGGCCTGGGGCGAGATTCGGGGCAATGGGTACTGCCCGCTGGTGTCTCAGCAGGCTCCTGCCTTCCTTCAGTCATTCATTCTCTGACATCTGTATTCCCAAGGACTTGGCCCCAGGCCCTGGGCTGTGGGTTGGGGCATCGCTTCAGCAGGCAGAGTCCCGCCCTGCCCATGGGTGCCTGGCATCCAGTGTCGCAGGTACCAGGGCTGGCTCATCACCGGGAGTGGTTCTGTCGCAGAGTGTAGATGACCTCTTGTCCCTTCCTGGGGGTGTGGGTGCCCTGATGGGCCTTCCCTCTTGCTACCTGAGAAACCCAGGCCTTCTAGAACTCCGACTTTGCTCAGTGCTGTGTTTGGACAAGTCATTTTTAAAAATTTTCATTTTTAATTAGAGGATAATGGCTTTACAACGTTGTGTTGGATTCTCCCGTACACACGTGACTCAGCTCCAAGTGTACGTACATCCCCTCCCTCTTGAGCTTCCTTCCGCACTGCATTCTGGTCCTCTAGATCCTCACAGAGCCCCAAGCAGAGCTCCCTGCGGTATACAGCAGGTTCCCGCCAGCAGTCTGTTTTACACAT
Source organism: Antilocapra americana (assembly GCA_007570785.1). Classification (NCBI taxonomy): domain Eukaryota; kingdom Metazoa; phylum Chordata; class Mammalia; order Artiodactyla; family Antilocapridae; genus Antilocapra; species Antilocapra americana. The sequence goes on from ML662452.1 coordinate 6,185,207, forward strand.
CGTAGTTAGAGTGTATATGTCAGCGCTGCGCTCTCAGTTCGTCCCACTCTGCTTCCCAGCTGTGTCCACAGATCATTTTTGTAGGGAAATTGAACTTGGGTGATGGTGATGATGATCAAATGTGCTCTCGCCACGTGGACATCTCCCAGCACAGAGGGTCATGGTGAGGGTCACGGGAATTCGTGTTGGTGAATCACTCAGGACAGCATCTAGCAACCAAGTCAGTTTCCAGTGAGCATCCGCCCAGATGCTTTGCTGTCTGGGCCTCCACTTCTCCTCTGTAATGCGATGGGACTTCACCTCTGATAAGACTCCACCTCGTGGCTGTTGACATCATTTGGGGGCCATCGGTTGGTGCAGACCTTCTGGGGAAACATTTAGCAGACTGTTCATGAGGCTCCCAAACATGTTATCCTGGGACCCCTGGATCCCACACTGATAATGGAGACTGAGAAAAAGTCCTAAGCTTGGGGGGCGGGAAGCCCCGGACACTTAAGTACCACGATGTTCATCAAAGCACTGTGGGTGAGAACTCAGTACTGGAAACAACCTAAATATCCCCAAATGGGGAAATGGTAAGGTGACCAGGCACACCCCCTTCTCCAACTGCCGCAGACAAGGAAGGTGACATGCCTGATTATGTACAGCTTGTGATGGCATCTGTGCCTTCAAAAGGACGCAGAGAAAAGCCATTGAAGGTGACATACCAAAGTATTAATGGAGTGTGCAGTTGGAATGTGTGATTTCCAATTTTCTTATCACACTTTTATCAAGTTTTGCCTTGAAGGCCACTGTACACACTCAAACCATAAGATTAGACTCAACTAGCAACTTTCCAGGGCTTCCCTGGTGGCTCAGATGGTAAAGAATCCTCCTGCAGTGTGGGAGACCTGGGTTCCATCCCTGGTTGAAGATCCCCTGGATAATTCCTGCACAGAGGAGCCTGGCCTGCTACAGTCCATGGGGTGGCAAAGAGTCGGACATGACTGAACAACTTCCACTTCACTTGCACTTTCTAAACTTCAGAGTCTGCCTCAGGCACCTGGGAAAGTGTATGACAAAGGCAGATGCCCAGGCTGGACCCGTCCCACTGCACCGGAGCCGCTGAGGAGCAGGGCCCAGGAATCGGCGTAGTCTGATCTTGGCCCTTCGTCAGGATTCTCTCTGTCCTCCTCTTCCGAGCAGTCCTCCTTGACTAACTGCCTGCTCCTGAGTTCCTCATTCTCCCTCCAGCCCTGGAGAGTGTCTGGGAGCTTCTACAAAGGCACAAGTTCCCTGACTTTCCCATACCTCTTGAATCAGATTAGCACTTCCTGGTACACCTCTTGGGCAAATGTGTCTTTTGGAAATCTCCCTGGGTCATTTTTATGCCACCCTTTGGACATCAGACCCCCTAACCTAGGGATTGCCCCCTCTTGGCTGTTAAAATCAGACTTCTAGTTGTACCTTAATATTATTATTTTTTTCCTTTTGGCTGCATTGGGTCTTCATTGCAGTGTGCAGACTTTTCCTAGTTGTGCTGTGTGCAGGCTTCTCAGCATGTGGGATCTTAGTTTCCTGAGCAGGGATCGAACTCATGACTCCTGCATTGGAAGGTGGATTCTTAACCGCTTGGACCCTGCCAGGGAAGTCGCATGTGCCTTAATTTTAAATTGCAAAGACCACACGTGCTCATAACATTGAAAAGGACTGGAATGATGCAGAAAATTACCAGAAAGTCAGTCCTGTGATCAGCGTGTGGTTTGCACCCGCATGAAATTTATTGAGCACCTGCTGTGTACCAGGGGCTGGGGATGCAGCAGTGCACGAGACAGATAAGACCCTCATCCTCACTGGCTTTGCAGTGAAGCTGGTCAACAAAGACATTACGTAAGGATGTTTGACAGGGTTAGTAGGTGATAAATAATATGCAAAATAAAAGAGTGACGCAAGGAAGGGGGTGGGGTACTGGGAAGCTGTGGCAGTTTTACTTAGCGTGGTCAGGGTGGGCCTCCCTCAGAGCAGCTGTTTGAGCAGAGACCTGAGGAGGGGAGGAGATGAGTTGTGTGGCTACCTGGGGGCAGATGTTCCAGGCAGAGGGGATGGTCTGTGCAAAGGCCCTGTGGCCAGAGCCTGCCCTGTGCTCAGGAGGAGGGGACGGAGAGGGGAGGCAGAGGGGTTGGGAGTGGAGTTGTCCCGCCCCCGGGAGTCTGGTTTCATTCTGAGAGCGGTAGGCGCTGTGGGAGGGTTTTAAACAGGCAGAAACACCAGGCAGCAGCCTGTGAACGCGTGGGGTGTGCCCGGTGCTGGGGCTCCTGGAGGTGCCCCCTCAGCGATGATAGAGCAAGTGTTTGAGGATGGCTCAGGGCCCATGGTGGGCGGGGGGCGCCTGTCAACACCAGGAGAAGACCCCCCTCTGGTATTGGAGGTGCTTCTCCGTTCAGTGGGGAGCCCGCCGCCTCCCCTCCCCAGCACGGCCACTCCAGCCTGTTCGCTTCAGAACCTCCGAGCGGTCTTCCTGTTCAGGAAGCTGGGCCATAGGGGCAGTGAGGGTGTGTGTGTGTGTGTGTGTGTGTGTGTGTGCGCGCGCATGTGTGGCGGCTTGTCTCTTTGGTGACAGGCCTCACCAAAGCCAGGGCTGTGTGGGAGGGGGGACTTGGTCTGCCTGAAGTGTGACGGATGTGTTGGCTGCCGGAACCCGGGAGACCCATGTGTGGGCAGGTGGATGAACCAGGGTGGAAGGGAACCATCTCCTTTCCCTCACTTTGCTGAAAAAAAAAGTTTGAAATAATTTTGAGATCAGTATAACTACACCCATCTAAGTACACAGGTCTTATCTCCATGACCATTGACTTGTCCATCACCACCAGGCCAAGATCTAGAATGTGCTGACCCAAGAGGTCACTTCATGCCCCTTGCTGGTCAGCACCTGGAGAGAAAAAGTAACCTGTTAGGTGTTCTGCTGAGAAAAGGAACCATTTTGGTAATCTCCGTCATCAAAGATGCTCTTTGCCAGTTTGCTGGCTGTTGTAGAAGCGCAGTCCCACGGGATCTGCCCTTCTGTGTCTGGCTTCTTTGGCTCGGTCGCTGTTTTTAGGACCCACCCGTGTTGTCCTGTGTGTCAGCGGCTTTTCTCTTGATTGCGGAGTTGTATTCCATTTTGTGAATACGCTCCAATCTGTGCATCCACTCGCCTGTTGGCGGACATCTGTGCTTTTTTAACATAAGGGTTTTTATTGTGTTTCTTTCCCAGTGCTAAACGCTTTCTCTGTAATGTTTCCTTTAATCTTCCCAAGAACCCTGAGAGATAGAAGCTCTTATTTACCCTGTATTACAGATGTAGAAACAGAGGTTCAGAGGCTTATGTAACTTCCCTTCCTTTCTTCTCTTAATAATTATGTTTTGAGCATGGTATATCTGCCTTGCGCCAGTCTAAGTTCTGTGGAGACAGCAGTGAACCAGATACACAAAATCCATCTCACTGATGAGAAAGGATCACTCATCAATGTATAAAATAACCTGTAGACTGTGATAACTGCTTTATAAAGAAGGAAAGCAAGGTGTGGAAGGGGAGAGTGTCTTGTTCCGTGGTAACCTGGGGGAAGAGCCTTCTAGACTGAGGGACCAACACGTGCTAAGGCCCTGAGGTGGGAACAGGCCTGGCGTGTCACAGGAAAAGGCAGATTAGCTGGTATGGTTGAAGTGGAGTGAGACACCAGCGTCAGGGGACGTGTGAGGAAAATACATTGTAGTCTGTGGGCTGGGGGTGGGGGCTTTCTTCTCTCATCAAAGATCGACAGATAAAAATAATATCAGTGGTGGGAATGTATGTGCTGGCGTTTCATGAGGCCTCCCTCTTGAGTGAGGCTGAAGCGGAGGCTCATTATCTGTGTCATCTTCTTAAGGTAGGTGTCTGAATCTCCGGTTACAGGAGAGGAAGCTGAGGTTAACACGTAGGTACCTTCTCCTGCTGGTAGGTGGCATCTTGAACCAGAGCCTCCCCTTGCCTTCCTCTCTCCTCCCTCACGGGGTCCCTGGGCGGTGGGTGAGTCCCCCAGAGAAGGACCTGTCAGAAGACTCCCTCGGGGAAATCTTGGTGACCTATCAGTCTGTGGGCCCAGGGAGGACCAGCCGGTCTCCCTAGATCACGTAGCTAGTGAGCATCATTTCCTATAATCCTCATGGTGATCCTTGAGGCCCTCTTACTGTTCTGTTTTTTATGGCCGTGGTGTGCAGTATGCAGGATCTTGGTTCCCTGACCAGGGATCGAACCTGTGCCCCTTGCAGTGGGAGGGTGGGGTCCTAACCACTGGACCGCCAGGGAATTCCCATGCTGTTCCTGGTTTCTAGATGAGGAAACAGCCCCAGAGAAAGGACCATCTCTCTGCCTCTCTCTCATCCATTCATGTGCTTATTTTCTCTTATTCATTCATCAGAAATACTTTAAATGCCAGGTGCTAAGTGCTGGGGTGGTAACCATGAATGAAGCAGAGGGGATGAAACAGGAGGAAAGCTGTGACTCAGCAAGGCCTCTCAGAGCTCTGGTGAGGGAGACAGTGTTAACTGAATAATCTCATATGTTACATTGTGGCTGTGGCGGCTCTAAGACGGGTTTAAGGAGCTGCTGGGGCCTCTACGTGGGTTTTGAGCTGGTTGGGAAGGCAGGCAAGGTGAATCGATATTAACTGGGTTAAGGGAGGGCCATGAGCGTTGTGGTTGGAGGGAAAAGCATGTGCAAAGGCCCAGGGGTGGGATCAAGCTCGACGTCTTTTCGGAACAGCCTGAAGAGCCTGAAGGCTTGGTGGCTTGAGGAGTGGTCCTGCATGGCCGTCTTGATTGTTATCCTCAGAATGGTGGGTAGCCATTGGTAGGCCTGGCAGGACCACGGGTGACCATATTTGCATTTTGTAAAGATCTCCCTTGTGGCTTGCCTGTGGTCACTCCAGCCAGAGTGCCTTACTGGCCTTGGCCTCCTGACTCCTGGTCATCCTACCGGGCCACACCACTCCCTGACCCCAACTAAATTCTCCTGCCTTTTGAACCCAAGTGGCGATCTCATCCCTTTGGAAGGAGTCTGGGCTCTGGAGCTCCAGGGGCCGGGGCTCAGTCCTGGCTGCATCCTTTCCTCCCTCCATGACCTTGACAAATGCCCTGACTTCTCCTAGGTTCCATTTCCTTGTCTGTGAACAGGGCTACAGCAGTCAGCTCCTCATAGACTCTTGGTGTTGGCATACAGCAAGCAAGCAATTCACGTTGCAGCTGGTTCTGATGTTCTGATGTTCTGTGTTTCCATTGGAAACACAAACATGGTATAGTTCAGATAACAGTGTCTGAGGTTTCCAGCATCTGATCTCACTAAATGGCTTCTTGCTTTCTAAACTTGGGAACTGAATAGAGCCTGGCAGTTAAGGAGAGTTGATACTATTATAATTATTTTGATAATTTTTGTTATCAGACCACCTGTCCTTAATGAATTTGTTAATAGAGACCATCAGTTGTGGATAAAGAGGGCATATCACAGCTTACTAATTAGAAGACTAAATAGAAATGTGTGAAATGTGTAGCTATGCTATATAATAGTATCTATTAATATTATATATTCATAGGGCTGGGCTTCCCAGGTGGCGCTAGTGGTAAAGAACCTGCCTGCCAGGGCAGGAGATGTAATAGACTCGGGTTTGATTCCTGGATTGGGACAATCCCCTGGAGGAGGGTATGGCAACCCACTCCAGTATTCTTGCCTGGATAATTCCATGGACAGAGGAGGCTGGTGGGCTACAGTCCATAGGGTTGCAGAGAGTCAGACAAAACTAAAGTGACTTATCATGAATGCACACATTCATAGGGCTTCCCAGGTGGCTCAGTGGTAAAGAACTGCCTGCTGATGCAGGAGACTCGGGTTCGATCCTTAGGTTGGAAAGATCCCCTGGAGGAGAGAATGGCAACCTAATCCAGTGTTCTTGCTTAGCAAATTCCATGGACAGAGGAGTCTGGTGAGCTTCAGTCCATGGGGTCACAAAATAGGTTGGACATGACTTAATGCAGCTGAGCACATGCATGCATTATGTATTCATAATAATTAGCAGTAGAGTATTAGGATTGTGCTAGGCTGTTGATGGAGATACTTCTGTCTCTAGGTAAGTGGTTGTATCAGTTTTCCTTTGCTGCTGTAACAAATTGCTACAAAATTGGTGACGTAAAACCACACAGATGTCAGATGTCTGAAGTGGGACTTATAAAATCAAGATATTGCCAGGGCTGTTCTCCCTTTGGCAGTTCTAGGGGATCATGCCCTGACTTGCTTTTCCAGTTTCTAGGAGTTGCCTGCTCTCCTTGGCTCCGGGCCCCATCCATCTTCACAGCCAGGGGTGGCTGGTCTTTCTCACACTGCATCATCCTGCCACTCACTTTCCTGCATCCTTCTTTCTCTTTAAGGATCCTGTGTCCTCAAAGAGCCCAGCAGGATGATCTGGGATAATTTCCCCATCTTAAGATCCTTAACCAGATCACATCTACAGAGTCCTTTTTTGCCATGTAAGATCACATAGTCACAGGTTTGGGGATTAGGATGTGGATGTCTCTGGGGAAGCGTGATTCAGCTGACCTTGGTGGTTGGGGGCAGCAGGGGCCTGTCTGCCCCCCAGTGTCCGCAGGCTCCCCTGGCAACATCTCCCTCCCTTCGTCTCCTGGACCTGGAAGGCCAGAGGCAGTGCTGGACCACGGTGAAACTAAAGGGGAGAGGACTTCAATGAAGTGGCCCCATTGCGAGTCGGGTGTGGGTGGGTCATTGGTCAGGGAAGCTGAGAGCACAAGACCAGGTCAGAGGAAACACAGCAGAAGGCCAGTGTCCAGACCAGTTGCCCAGCGGTCCGATCCCAGCTCTGTCTGCTTAGCTGTGTGCTCTGGGACTGGCATTTCATACACTGAGAACCTCAGTCTCCTTTTCTTAAAACATTTTTCTTTTTAAAAAAATAATATATGTTTAATTAATTTATTTTTTAAAGTTTTTTTTTTTTTGATGTGGACTATTATTAAAGTCTTTATTGGACTTGTGACAGTGTTGCTTCTATTTTATGTTTTGGTTTTTTGGCCAAGAAGCATGTGGGGTCCTAGCTCTCCAGCCAGGGATTGAACCCATACCTCTGCGTTGGCAGTGAGGAGTCTTAACCACTGGACTGCCAGGGAGGTTCCTTTTTTTTTTTTTTTGCCACACTGTGTAGCTTGCAGGATCCTAGTTCCCCGATCAGAGATTGAATCCACACACCCTGTAATGGGAGTGAGGGGTCTTAACCACTGGACTGGCAGGGAAGTCACATCCGTCTCCTTTTCCAAAAGACAGGGCTGAGGTTGTCTGGGATAAGGCAGTGTGTGGGAAGCAGTGGGTGACCCGCCCTAAATTTAAGACCCCAGACTCCCGTCTGAGCAGTAAAGGTCTGCACTCTGAGTCTGCGCTGCTATCAGCAGTGCCTCTTTGAGCCCCTGAATCCCTTCCCCTTCCCCTGACAGGCTCTGGGAAAAAACAAACGGGAGGGAGCCTCCACGCTGAGACCCCCGCCCTGGCCGGTCCCCGAGTGCCACTATTTTTACATTCTCTCACTTTTGCGTATTGTTTCCTGACTTTCCAAAGACAATTCTTCACAAGCCAAGGAGCAGTGGGGGGAAACCGCTCCCCCCACCAGCCCAAGTCACAATTGTTCCGGGAGTTGGAAAAAAAAGCTGGGCAGAGGAAAAAACAAAACCTCTTGAAAGTCATTGTCCTCAGATGTCAAGTGTCAGCCCCGAGGAGAGGAGAGCTCGTTCCACCCATTGTCCTTCCACAGACAGGCACAGGGACCCCAGGACGTCCAGCTGCCCCACCCTGCATCCTGGGGCCCCGAGTGACTTGGTTTGCTTTGTCTGGGACATTCCGGCGGGAAATACCACCCAGAGTGGAGCCCGTTCCCAGCCACCGCTGTCTCGGTCACTGCGGGCTTTTCCTCGAAGCCGCCCTCCCATCTGCGTCTCCCGATGAGTGTGGGCTGATGCTGATAATACGAGCTAGGGCTCATTTTCTGCTTTCCTAAGGCACTTTATCCTAATTCGTCAAGGTCTCACCATGCCCCTGTGAGCCAGGTGCCATGTATGTATTTGCGCCACAGCTTGTTCAAATATAATTCACATGCCATACAGTTTAGCCACGTAAAGTGTATGTTTCGTGGTTTTTAGTATATTCGCAGAATTGTGCCACCACCAGCTACCTAAGAACATTTTCATCACCACCCCCGCCCCCGCCAAAGAAACTCCATACCCCTTAGCAGTCAGGTACCATTTTTGTATCTGCATTTTGCAGAGAAAGAAACCGAGAGAGGCTGCCCAGTGTCACGTGGCCAGTAAATGTCGGAGCCAGGATTTGTACTCAGAATACTTGGCTCTGGAGACATGTTCTTAACGATGATGTAGTTGGTGTTCTTGATGGGGCTGCATGGAGGGGGTGGGGTGGGGTAGGCTTTGCCCCCTCCCCCTGCAGGAGGTATTGGGCAATGTTTGGAAACATTTCTGGTTGTCACAATTGAGGGTGGGGTTTGCTACTGGTGTCTGGAGGACAGAGGCCAGGGATGCCTCTAAACGTCCTGTAGTACAGAGGACAGCCCCCCAACACCGAAGGATTATCTGCTCAAGTGTCAGTGGTTCAGAGGTTGAGATGCCCTGTTCTTAATCCCATTCTGATGAGTCCATTCTTTCGGGAAAAAAGACTGGGGGCTCACAGAAGTGGGGAAGAAATTGGCGTTGGACTAGGAAGGATCTCAGCTCATGTTATGGGTATGAGTGATAACAGCAAGGGGAGAGACACTCTCCACAGTGTGGAGAGGACTCCGCAGGAAAGCAGTCTGTGCTCCACGAGTGACGTCTGCCCCGGCTGCTGGTATAGGGAGCATCCGTAGGCTTTACCCTTGCCAGGTCCAGGACTCTGGTCTCCACTTAAATGCCCATTCAGCCAGGTAGGAGGGAGATGAGTGCAGCAGCAGGCTGGGTAGCGGGAAACAGAGCAGCGCCCGCCTGGAGTACATATGACAGCTGCCGCTTTCTTACAGCTGGCTGTGGGCCTTAGGACTTCGGAGACCTGGGGTCAGCCTTTTCAAAAGAAGCTCAGACCTACAATTTTAATGGGAAATCTGATATTCAAAGCCCGGATTTCCTCAAAGCCCATTGCTGGTCAAACTAGACATGCCTGTGGGCCACCAGTTTGAGACCCACGAGAGGGAATTGTGTCTCGGTAGCGTGTTGCCGGCACTGTGTGAATCATGGTTGAAGGAAAGACATATTGAGGGTGAGTTCAGGGAGACTGCAGGCTAGGCTGCAGCCCCCGGGGTGGAGTCTGTGTGGGCATGAGGATTGGTTTCTCCTCTGTGCCCCCCTCCCCCCACCCCACCTTCCCCCGCTATTGCATCAGTCCTGTTCAAAACAGGTTGTAGCAACTCAGTTTTTGCTCGAACTTCCTCCATGGTCGGGGATGTGATGGGGCTGGGTGAAAACTGGGCACCTTTTCTTGGGTCCGGGAAGCTGGGTCATGGGTTGCTGTTGTTTGGTTGGTAAGTCGTGTTTGACTCTTTTGTGACCCCATGAGCTATAGCCTGCTAGGCTCCTCCTCTGCCCTTGGGATTTCCCAGGCAAGAGGACTGGAGTGGGTGGCCATTTCCTTCTCCGGGGGATCTTCCTGACCCAGGGATCAAACCCAAGTCTCCTGCATTGGCAAGTGGATTCTTTACCACTGAACCACCCAGTGGAAGCCCCTGGGTGGTGCGTATCGGGAGTCTTTTCCAGATGACTAATTGATTAGTCAATTAAACTCTTATTTGTCAAGGAGCTTCTGTGCTGGGTCAAGTCCCAGTCTCTGAGGGTACAACAGTGACCTGGAGGGATCATCAGAGCCTTTCTGGAACTCATAGTCCAGTGGACTAGAGAGATAGTGGACACAATGTGTGGTGACAGGTGCTGCGAAGAAAACAGGCCAGGAAGAGGGTGCGGCGCTGCTTTTAGGGTGGTCTCAGACAGACTGTGCCCCAGGGCCTTTGCACCGACTGTTTCCACTACTCAGAATGCCCTTCCCTCGGGTACCTGCAAAGCTGCTTCTTCACTTGTCCCCAGGTATCTGCTCAGATGCCATCTCCTCAAAGAGGCTTTCCCTGAGCATCTCTCAAATGCTCCCTCATTCCGTCTCTCTCTGGTCCCTCATCTTGCTTTATTTTTCTTCTTCATGCACGTTCCCACCTGCCACGTTATTTTAAAATCTGTCTGAGTGCTGAAGAATTGATGCTTTTGACCTATGGTGTTGGAGAAGACTCTTGAGAGTCCCTTGGACTACAAGGAGATCCAACCAGTCCATCCTAAAGGAGAGCAGTCCTGAATATTCATTGGAAGAACTGATGCTGAGGCTGAAACTCCAATACTTTGGCTACCTGATGCGAAGAACTGACTCAATGGAAAAGACCCTGATGCTTGGAAAGATTGAGGGCAGGAGGAGAAGGGGATAGCAGAGGATGAGATGGTTGGTTGGCATCACTGACTCGATGGACATGAGTTTGAGCAAGCTCCAGGAGTTGGTGATGGACAAGGAAGCCTTGTGTGCTGCAGTCCATGGGGTCACAAAGAGTTGGACGTGACTGAACGACTGTACTAATAGTCAGTCTTGCCACTGCTCCATGAGGACAGATTCGGTCTGCTTTGTTTGTTTACTGATGTTTCACTGGCTCCTAGTGCAGTGCCTGGCACTTGGTCAGTGTGTGGTGAGTGCTGAGTAAATAGGCGAGTGCAGGAGTGACTCAGTCCCCCCGTGGAGGGGTCGTGTCTGCATCTCCAGCACCCAGTTCTGTGTTTGGTGCACAGTAGGTCTGGGGTCATGCCTGTTGGCGAGGGTGGCATGACAGCCTTCCCCCCGAGAATGTAATCACAAGCAGGTTCCTGTTTCCTCGCACAGTCCAGCCCACTTCTCTCTGCCAGCCTCTGTGCCACTTCTTCCAGGAAGTCCTCATAGTTACTTTTTACCTGCATCATGTTGCTTACGCCTCAGCAGCTGCCTCTTTTTTTTTTTTTTTCGATGAAGAAATAGACTCTGAGGTAGAAGTTCAGTGACTGTGAGGTCACGCGGTCCGCAGGCGGATGGAGCAGGGTGGTGAGTGTGGGGGAAGGCAGTGGCTGGCTTTGCATGGCAGCGAAAAGGATGTGGTGACACCATACAGTCTGTAAAGTACCCCCAACCCACCATTTCACTGCACCCTGGAGATGGAGACGCAATTGATAGACTGTTTTTAGGATGAAAAATACCAATAACAAGTCAACCAAACATAGGGTAAATACAAGGAGATCTGTAAGTGGGGTTGATTCAATTCCAGGAGTTTCCTTAGGAAACACAGTGGGTTCATGTCTGTCTCCCTATCAGCTCAAGGTGGGGCTGGGGAGGTTATACCAGCGTACGCTCGACTGAGCCCTCACGGTGTACCAGGCACCACTAAAAGTGCCTGATGTGTGTGTTAGCGTCCATAGTCCTCACTGGATTCCTGTGTACCCATTTTACAGAGGAGGAAACTGAGGCAGAGAGAGGTGAAGTCAGTTGCTCGAGGTCACATAGTTTGTCAGTGGCCCTGTGCTCCTGGAACAGGCCTGATGAAAGAGGGTGCTTGCAGAGAAGAGAGTGCAGAGGTTTTCGATCTCAGCTGGAGTGGCGGTGGTGGCTATGGGTGGAGGATGCTCTCATGTTCCACCCCAGGCTGTGGAAGTGCCAGGCTGGCTCCTGGGGGGCCCAGCCAGGAGGAGCAGCTTCCTGGGGGTCCTGGTGGTTTCCAGAGTCAACCCAGAGAAGGAGGGGTGGGCAACTCAGAGGCCCTGCTGCAGAAGGACAGCCTGGTTTTGTCTCTGCCAGTGGGCACTACTTGCTCTGCATGGGGCCATCTGCCCTCCAGGAGGAGAATGCAGACTAGTCTCCTTGATCCTGCAGAGGTGATAATTGCGATGTGCAGGGGAGAGCCTGGAATGTGGAGTAACCTCTCCTATCCAATTTTTTTTTTTTAAAGCATGTATTTATGTTACAAAAATGACTTTTGATTTCAAAGTAGAAATTTGGGAAAAAACAGAAATGAAGGAGAAAATTGAAATTACTTACCATTCCACTCTGAGTTAGCTTCCATGGCTAGTGATAAAACCCACACATTAGTGCCTTAAATGATATGGAATTTTCCTTCTTACTGAATTATAGGCTTCCCAGGATAGATGTGTTGGCTCCACTGTAATTAGGGACATAAGCTCCTACTGTATTGCTGCTCTGTCTTCTTCAATCCCTGGCTTTTACCTCATGGTATAAGGTGGTTGCTTGACCTCCAGGCATCACATTTGCTATCTAGCCAGCAGGAAGGAGGAATAGCAAGAGAATCCCAGCCCATTCTCCCCTCATCACCAAGGATACTTCCGTTTCCAGTGTATGTAATCCACTCCTGCCTTGCTAGCCCAAACTTAGTCGTGGGACCACATCTAGTTGCAAAGGAAACTGCAAAATAAAGTCTTTATTCTAAGATCTGGAAAAGGAGAGACCAAACGTGAGGGAGCAGTTATTCATCTTGGCTGTATTCTCGCACAGTTTAGGGTATTGCGTTCCACACTTTTTCTTTTCTGCGCCTACGTAGAAGTTATTCAACCAAAAAGGAGATTATATTTTATGCGCTCCTCTGTAACTTGGGCTTTTTTCCCAAGATACACTCAGACTCTTTTTTCCTTTATCACTCTATGGACTTCTGCAAACCATTTTTAGTACGATGATCCTTTTGCCAAGATGGACAGTTTATTTAACTAAACCCCAAGTGTTAGAATTTAAAATCAGATACTAAAGTTAAATCTTGATGCCACATGTGAGATTTAGGTATTCCTATAGGATAAATGCTACAGTGGATGGAGGAAAGGATTTGGGTTTTGCTGGAGTCGCTGTGCTTTTGGGGGTCTCCCCAAACTCTGGCCTTGGTGAGGCTGCTTAGTGCAGGCTGTACAAAGGCCCTTTCTGTGTTGTTGTTGTTGTTATTTTTTAAAATTTGTTTTTACTTGGCGGATAATCAGTTTACAGTGTTGCGTTGGTCTCTGCCACACAACAGGGTGAATCGGCCCTAAGCATGCTGCTGTTGTCAAGTCACTCAGGCGCGTCCCACTCTTTGTGACCCCATGGACTGCGGCATGCCAGGCTTTCTTGTCCATCACCGATTCCCGGAGCTTGTTCAAACTCATGTCCGTCGAGTCAATGATGCCATCTAGTCATCTCATCCTCTGTTGTCCCCTTCTCTTCCTGCCCTCAATCTTTCCCAGCATCAGGGTCTATTCTAATGAATTGGGTCTCCTTATCAGGTGACCAAAGTATTGGAGCTTCAGCTTCAGCATCAGTCCTTCTAACGAATATTCAGGACTGATTTTCTTTAGGATTGACTGGTTTGCTCTCCTTGCAGTCTAAGGGACTCTCAAGAATCTTCTCCAACACCACAGTTCAAAAGCATCAATTCTTTGGCACTCAGCCTCCTTTAGGGTCCAGCTCTCATATCCGTACACGGCTACTGGAAAAACCATAGCTTTGACTAGGCAGACGTTTGTCGGCAAAATGATATCTCTGCTTTTTAATATGCTATCTAGTTTTGTCACAGCTCTTCTTCCAAGGAGCAAGCATCATTTAATAAAGTGAAATGCTGTTGTTAGTCTTACTTTATTATTGTTACTTGGATTCATGGCTGTTCTGTGACACTCTGCTTCCCTGGACCCTGGACCACCCAGATCACCTAGGGATTTGGGGTCCTCAAGGCACCCCCTTTCCTATGTCTTTGTTATGGTCTGGGGGCTGCCCCACCCCACCTGCCCTACTTCTTGTCATTCCCCTGGGCCTCTCAGGTTTCACCATATGTCTGGTGAGGTCACCCCAGTCAAGGCAGGGATGCCCTTGGGGGCAGGAGGGCCGCCTCCCTTAGTGATCAGGTTGCTTGTGGCCGTCTCAGAGAGCATCTTTGAGGCCTCCTTCTCTCCATTTTCATCTCCAGGGAGAGAATTTTCTTTCCAAGGCTGTGGCCGCAGGTTCCAGACAGATGGTGGCTCCCCAGTAGCGCCCCAGAGGGCAGCTACCTGTCTGCTGCTTGTGTGGTTTGTCCTGTTCAGTTCCTGAGTGCTGTTGTGTGTTGGAAATGGTTTGGAGACTCATCACCGGGCCAGACCACCTGGGTTCCAGGCCCAGCTTTGCCACCTCCTAGCTGCGTGGCTTTGGGCAAGCTCTTTCCTACACTGGGCCTCAGTTTCTCTCCTCTGTAAAATGGGCACAGTCATAGTAGGACTGAAGTCCTAGCATGGTTTGAGGATGAAAAACACTTAGAGTAGCACCTGTCATATAATAAGGCCAATAGGATAATAGTTGCAAAAGAATAGCAGGTCTGTCGTTGTTATTATCATATGTTTCAATGCTGCACCTGTTACTTCGGGAACCTGTTCTGGGCCCCTTCCCAAGAACAGGGTGTCAGCAAGCAGGTGCCCGGTGTGCGGCCCCCGTGCCTCAGTTTCCTCATCTGTCTTTGCGGCCTGCTCTGCCTGTGAGAGAGGGGGCCTCAGACCCAGCGATGTGGTGGGGGTGGCTGAGGTGGTGCGGGGGTGCACCCCAGGGATAAGAGCCAAGCAGTGTGGGTGGAGTTTGGATGGCAGCCATTGCCAAGTGCACGGGTCGATGTGGGCCAAAGGTGGAAGGCGCGATGGGGAGCGAGGGAAGCAAGCTGCTGAAAGCACATCACTCGTAGAAGTGTTGTAAGCTAGCAAAACGGTATTGTTTCTTGCTTCTCAGTTTGCGCATGCCCGGTGAGCGGGCACAGGCATGTGCAGGGGCGAGGAGCGCACGTCCAGGTGCCCTGCAGGATGGGCAGGTGCCCGGGGAGCTCGCCTCGATCTGTAACGATTCCCTTCTTTCTGCATCTGCTGCATGTTTACAAGGCACCCGGATGAAGTGCCCTGATCTCAGGTGCCCGCGGGTAAGGCTTTGAATATGTGTTCGCCTGTGTAGCTGCCGCTCAGATTAAGAAGTAGAATATTTCCAGCTCCTCCCATCCCGGTCCCACCCACAGCTCTCCCTTGTGGCCCTTCCCAGTCTGCACCTCCTCTGGACTTGATTAATTTCTTTTAGAAAACGGTTTAAAGGAAATTCGTTGTTGTTCAGTCACTCAGTTGTGTCCGACTCTTTGTGACCCCATGGACTGCAGCACCCCAGGCCTCTCTGTCCATCACCAAGTCCTGGAGTTTACCCAAACCCATATCCACTGAGTCGGTGATGCCATCCAACCATCTCATCCTCTGTCGTCCCCTTCTCCTCCTGCCCCCAGTCTTTTCCAGCATTGACACGGTTTGACACAATATTGATAAGATTTCCCCAGACTGGGTAGTGATGTGTTTGTGGGTGTTAAATTTTTCTCTAAACGTTCGGGAATCCTTGATGTATTTCATCATCATGATCATCATCATCATAAAAGAAAAGGGGACGACTTGCCAAGAGGCAGGGAAGCGACCCAGGCAGAGGTGCCGCGTGGACATGGCACGGACAAAGATGCCCAGGCCAGAGGGGAGTTGCAGGCGGCCCTGGGACTCCTGAGAGCGGGCTCGTCTCTAAGGGAGGTTTCCAAGATGAGAGATGCTTTTGGCCAAGTGTTCCAAAACTGTCAAGGTTTGGACAAGGAATCACCCCGGAGGGTGCCTTTGACCACCCTGCCCCCACAGAGGACATCGGCGCCTGCTTGGAAAAGCCAGTCATGCCTTGGGCAGCGCGCGGGCCGGACTCAGAGCCCCTGCCTGCCCATTCTTTCCAGGCCATGAGCTGCGATTGTGTCCAGCACGCCAGCCTGTTTGGGGCTCCGCTGTGGGTGGCCCGAGCCTCGCGTTGTCCCAGTACAATCACGGTGGCCATGCGCTTGTGGGGAAAGTGGGGCAGGAAGCCCCGATCTAGGCCAGCCGTGCCGCGCTCCCAGCTTCCTGCTCTGCCCGATGTGCTGAGTGAGGCTGCCTTGTCCTCCCTTCCGACTGGGGAGGCAGGAGGCTGGAGGCTGGACTTCCCAGCAGCATCACAGGCCCTGGGAAAACATCCTCTGGGGACTCCTGTCTGCTGATGCTCCCCACCCATTGTCTTTTAAAAAGAAGGATCATCAGTCTTCCATGTGGCCCGAGCTGAGGTTCCTGCTATGCGTCAGGCACCGTGCCAGGCAGATTTTTAGCCCTTCCTTTGATTCTTGAGGGCTTATTGTGTGCCAGGCGCAGGTCTAGGCCCTGAGGGTCCAGCTGGGAAGAAGACTGGCAAGGACCCTGCCCTCATGGAGCTCCCATTCACTTTATCTTAATACGTGCTGAAAGCCGGGATGGTATGACTGTGATCTACGTATGTGGGAAGAGTAAACTGAGACTCGGGGCTTCCCAGGTGGCGCTCATGGTAAAGAAACCCGCTGCCAATGCAGGAGACATCCGTGGATGTCCTTTTGGGTGACGGGAAAGGACCCGACAGCCGCCTCTCTGCCCGCCTGCCCCTGGCCGTGCCCTCCAGCTTCCCCACTCAGAGGGTTCCCATGAGTTCCACCCACGTGCGGGGGCGAGGGTGGCTGGCAGGCCACTGTGCTGCCTCTTGGTCTGTGGACCGTGATGCTGTCTTCACAGAGGGCTCCTAGTGGCTGTTGGCAGGTCAGCCTGGGGCAATCCTGGAGTCGGGGCAAACCTCAGTCTCCCTCAGGGACTGGCTTTCACCGCCCCCCTACCCCCACGTCCATTCCCCTGGCCCCAGGGGACTTCTCAGCGGCACATCCGTCCTACCTAACCAGGGCCAGGCCACTGTCATTGCTCATCAGCGTGGCTGCACCCCTCCACTCTGCTCCCCAGCTTTCATGCTCAACCTCTGAAATCTAGTTCCTTGCAAAAACAGATGGCTCTTCTGCCACCATTTAAAAGCTGGGAGGGACTTCTCTGGTGGTCTAGCAGTTAGGACTGTGTGCTTCCTCTGCAGGGGCATGAGTTTGATCCCTGGTCAGGGAACTAATACCCCATACGCTATGCAGCATGGCCAAAAAGTAAAACAACAAAAAACCCAAATGCTTTAAAAATAATAATAATAAAAGCTGGGAGACTTTGCCTTTAAAAAAAAAAATCCTAATTTCTGGCTTCTCTTGGGAAAAAAAAAAAAAAAAAACTCCCCCAGAACATCTGGTGATCCTGGGCCTGCTGCCCTCCCACGTGGCTGCACTTCAAGGGGATGAACGGCCGCCCCCCTCCAGTGGTCGTGGGTTCACCTGTTGCCTACGATGACCCCTGTCAGGCCCCACCTTTATTGTGCGTCACATCACAGAAGGGGGATATGATTTCTCTGCTCCAAGCCCTTGAAAAAAGTGGCAGAATGACGGAGGTTCCTCCACACAGTAGCATCCTGGGCAGCCGTAAAAGGAGAATGAGGATGTTGCCTGGGTTACGATAATGGAGGGACCTTTAAGCGACGTTAAGTGGAAGAAGTAGGTACAGGGCAACCTGTGTGCGCTGCTGTCTTTTGGTGTGTATGAAGGGGAAAGTGGGAATGTATGTGTGTGTGTGTATGCATAAATTTATATGTGTTTGTTCTTTCCTAGCTGTATCGGGGTATCATTGACAGGAAACACTGTGTAAATTTAAGGTGTACCACTTGCTTCAGTACATTTGTATATTGCAAAATGATTGCCATCATAGTGCAGCTTTAAGTATATATAATACAGTTTTATTGCCTGTAATTGCTCTTCTGTACATTAGAGCCCTAGAATTAATTTTTCTAGTAACGGAAACGTGGTACTTTTTGACCAACTCGTGTGTGTAGGGAAGGGAGGAACTAGATGGATGGGGGCTGGGGTGTAGGAAACCCACTTTTCTTATTTTTGACTTGATGTATACATATTTTTTTTAATTAACAAATTTGAAAAATTGGGGGATTTGGGATCTTAGTTCCCCAACCAGGGATCGAACCCATATCCCCTGCAGTGGAGGCGTGGAGTCCTAATCACTGGGCTACTGGGGACATTCCTATAGTTTCGACTTTTGAGCCCTGTGAATGGTTATTTAGAAGTTAAGTTTTTAAACGAGAAAAATAATGGGAAAACGAGTTGCAGTCCACGAGGGTCCCCTGGGCAATGAAGCAGGTGTGAGCACAGGCCCTTGGTGCAGGGTCTGTGTTGGTCTCTGCAGAGCCTGGCCAGGCAGACGCTCATAAACGCGTGTGGCTGACGGCCGGCCGAGTCGGTTTTTGCTCTTTCCCACCCGTGTCCAGGGCCTCGCTGGCGCTTGAACTCGTGACCTTCCTTTTGTGCCGCCTCCAAGGGACTGGCAGCGTGGATGCTCACCTCTCCCTGCTTCTCTCTTCCAGGCATTCCTGCATCGCATCCGGCAGAACGCGGAGGACTCGGTGGAGAAGGGCCTGACGGAGGAGAACGTCAAGGTGGGGGCCCGGGGCCCCTGCTGTCCCTGCTGCTGTGCGCAGAGCTGCCTTGTTCCCCCTGGGTGATGCCTGGAGGGGGCACGGGGGTGGGGGGTGGGTTTTTTCCCCCGGGTGATGCTCAGAGGGAGCATGGGGGTGGAGGTGGGTTTGCTACCCCGGGTGATGCCCTGAGAGGGCACGGGGGTGGGGGTGGGTTTGCTCCCCTGGGTGATGTTCGGAGGGGCCACGGGGGTGGGGGTGGATGCGTCCACCCCGTGGGCAGCTGGCTCTGCCCTCCCTGCTGCTTGCTCCCTGTGGCCCCTGGAGGCCTCTGGGTCCCGTGAGCAGGCTGTGCTGGGGGTCTGTGAGGAGGACTCGGCCTCGGGCCCCCACTTCCCAGCTCAGGATTTTTCTCCCCTTGGTCAGTATAACCATCCTGTCTCCCAGCCTCCTCGCGCGGGGGCCCCTGGCTTGGTGCCAGTGGAAAATCCCTTCCCAAGCGCCCCTGGGAGCCTGGCACCTCCAGCTGCCCTCCTGGCAGCCCAGGCCCCTGCGTTGAGTGCGAGGCAGAGCGGATGAGTAACGGGTCCAGGCTTCATCTTGGCTGTGGCTCTGGGGAGTTTCGGGAGGAAGTCAATAGGCCTTCTGTGTGTGTGCTCAGTATGGGCCCCAGAGGTCCCCAGGCCTGGCTTTCCAGTGTGATCTCACTCTCTGAGAAGCCGCCTCCAGCCCTTTGGGGCTCTGGGGTCCTGGTGCCTGGAGAGAGGGGGAGTTGGGGCAGAGTGGGAGTCAGCTGTGCCCGGCACGTACAGCTCATGAAGGGCTTGGTCACGCCGGACATCCCCCTGCATACGTCCTGGTTGATAAGGATAGCCACCTTGTACATTGATGATTCTGAGTCCAGTATTTTGGATAAGAAAGCTGAGACTCAGAGATGTAAAGAGACCTACGCAAGGTCAGTGCATGGCTGGTTCCTGGTAGGGCTGGCATTGAACCTTTTATGCATTCATTCAGTAAGCAAATATTTACTGAGTGCCTACTGTTCATTAGTCTATTTATTACAGTCTGTTTATTTATTAGCTTCCCTGGTGGCTCAGCAGGTAAAGAATCCACCTGCAATGGAGGAGGTGCAGGAGACTCAGGTTCAGTCCGTGGGTCCCTGGAGGAGGGCATGGCTGCCCACTCCCGTATTCTTGCCTGGAGAATCCTATGGCCTGGCGGGCTACAGTCCACAGCATTGCAAAGAGTAGGACGCGACTGAAGTGACGGAGCACATTTATTTATTACATCTTAACCCTATGCATTGTAATTAAGAATTGTAATTTATTGCAGTTTGAAAAAATTACCTTTTTTATGAGGTTTAATTCATATGAAGTACAGGGTCCAATGCTAAGTCAGCTCCTCAGTCCATGCCTCCTCCCCAGAGATAGGCGCCGACTTCTAGCGGCATTGACTGGCTTTGCCTCTCGCTGACGCGTGTGTGAAAACGACCCCTCTGTCGTGTCTGGCGTCTGTCTTTCACTGTTACGTCTGTGGGACTCGCCCTTGTTCGGTGTAGTGGAGCCACTCCTGCTCGTTGCGTGGTAACCCGTAGCGCGGATGCACCACCGTTGGCTCATCTGTTCCCCTTTCTGTGGATGTGTGTGCTGTTTCCAGTGTTTGGCTGTGATGACTGTTCTCATCTGTCTCTGGGGGGACATAGGCTCTTGTTTCTTTGGGGTGTATGCTCAGGAGACAGATACTGCTTTTGAAATTCTGCAGCCATTCCTTGACGTGAGTGTAAGAATAGGATGTATCCTATGGGTCTTCAAGCACGTTCAACCATGTGAGCCGGACAGAACAAGAAAGAGAAAAATAACCCAACAGTGCGGGTGATTCTTCCAGCCACTTTATGTGACCAGTGACCCCCAGGCTAAGACCGAGGAGGAAGAGGGTCCCTGGCCCTCTGGGACTTCGGTGCGTGGTCTCCTGCCCCTCGGCCTCCCCGCCCATCCTCAGGCCTCTACAGACTGGTACCTTTGCAGGGTCTATGGGGTTGGCCTTCGTTCCTCAGGGCCTTGACTCCATTGTCTCCTTTTCAGAGCGGCTGTCCTTGGCCCTCTGTGTTTAATGTGCAAACTCCTGCTCCTGCCGCACCCTGGGAGTCCCTTCCTGATTTATGTCCTGAGTGCTTCTTGTCACCTGGGAAACTATAGTTAGTTGTTGGCTGTCTGTCCCCTTCCAGTTGAATGTCAGCTGCACGGAGGCAGGTACGTGGCTTTCCTCTTCTGGGTGCCCAGGGCCTGGCACACAGTAGGGGCTCAGTTAGTACTTGCTGAAGGAGTGACTGTGTGAGAGACCCTAGAAGGAGCTGTAAGCTGCAGTACCTCTGGTGACCTGGGCTGCTAGCTGCTGCGGGGGCGGGGGGAGTGGGGGATGGGTGACATTGGGGTGCTCAAAAGGAACCTTTTGTTCCTACGATATTTTGATTTTTGAACCCTGTGAATGCCTTCTTCAAAATTAAATGAAAAATGTATCTGTTTTAAAAAAAAAAGCAGAAAAAGGAATTTCACAGTTCAAAGGGCCTAGAGGCAACGAGAATTCTCCCTTAGATGTTCTTAGAGGCCTTGATGGTTCCCAGTTGGCGTTATTGTCCAGGGGTCTTTGCTTCTGCCTGTGCGCAGGAGAGTGACCTTTGCCTGTGTGTTTTCTTACACAGATGGGTCCATATGGGAATTCCAAGTGGTGCCATGATTCCCCCCAGCCCCAGCCCCCACTTAACAGTATATATCAAGGAGCATTCCAGGGCTCCAGATCCGTATCATTTTCACAGGCTCAGAGTATTTCAGAATATGGGATGTATTTAAATATAACCAGTCCAGCTTTTTAAACTATTTGACAAGTCCCCATCAATGCATGTATAACTTTCCTCTGCTCTTCTGCTACTGCAAATAGAGCTGCAGTATATGGTCCTGGCCATCTACCCAGTTCTCAACCTTGGTGCAACGAACATGTTGGGCTGGACAGTTCTTTGCCGTCGAGGGGGCTGTCCTATGTCTTGGAGAATGTTCAGCAGTGTCTCTGATCTCTACCTATCAGAACACCAGGAGCGTCCTGATTTGTTACAGCTGAGTTTGTTACCATCGAAAATGCCCCCATGCTTGGCAAATGTCCCCTGGGGGGTAAGACTGTCCCTGCTTGGAAATGACTTATCAAAAGTTTCAATTCTAAAATACAGACTTGCCGGGCCAGACTGTGCATTTCAAACTTTATAGGTTCTGCTGGGGGAGACAAACACATTTGTATGGTTTGTGAGGGTTTAAACGGCATTTTGATCTTCCTTTCCTATTAGTATTTTCTTTTATCACATCATTTTAATTGGTATCTGGAACTACCTTCACCGTTTAAACAATCAGTCCTATGGTTGGACATACCAGGTGCGTGTCTTAGACTGGGATGAATGTCACAGTGTATGATCTTCTGCACGCCAAGTGTGAAGTTCACGTCTGTCTGCTGCTTCACTGGACTGCATGACCTTGGGAAAGTTAATAATTTTCTCTGAGCCTCCGCTCTTCATCTGTGAACTGGGGATGAGAACAGTTCCTGCCTCATGGGAGTTATACTGAGGATTAGATGCCATAAATGCACATAAAGTTCTTAGCGCAGGATTAGGCGTTAATCCTGTTTGGTGAAGTTGGCAGTATTTTTGTTATTATCATGGTTTCTGTGAGCCCGATTCCCTGTGCCCTCCTCACCTGCACCAGGGGGTTATGTATTTTTTAAAGCTTCATTTTGCTCTCTCTCTGAGCCTGGATTGATGCTGTCCTTGGGCCTCGTGTTCCCCTTGCAGATCCTGTTCTCGAACATCGAAGACATCCTGGAGGTTCATAAGGATTTCCTGGAGGCCTTGGAGTTTTGCTTACATCCGGAGCCTCAGTCTCAGCATGAACTTGGGAATGTGTTCTTAAAATTCGTGAGTACAGTGCCCCGGCCCCTGTCGGAGCCTGTAGCTTTTAGGGAATGGGCTTCTCCCTGGGTGCCCTTGACCATGTTCACCTGCAGGCCTGTCTGGGTGATGGAGAAGCTGGTGGGCAGGCAGGCCCCACCTCTGTCCCTGCAACGACGGGCAGAGTGTCGAACCCAGCGGACCAAGGGTCTTTTTATTAGCTCACATCCCCTCCCTTCAGTGTCACCTGGAGTGTGGTCCCCTTTCCCTCAGAGCTCTTGGCTGAATGACTGTATTCTGGGGTTCCTGTGGCCTCCTGGCTTGGCTGGGGTAGACTTGGGTCAGACACACCGGTGTCTGAGACCCGGCTGGGCTGGTGAGGGTGTCTGACCCCTGGGCGCCCACTGGGACTGCCGGACAGGGAGGCTGCATCTGGTGGTCATGGCCGCTGTCTTCCCAAGCCACTTAGAATGGTGGGGGGAGGCTGGAAGAAGGGGACGGAGCTTAGCCTGCAGGAGGCACCTGCTTTTCCATACCTGCTCATCCTGTGCTGCCCGAGACTCTCCCCACTGGGAGGAAACCCGCCCTGGACTCGTGGGCAGGAGGCCTGGGCCAAACTCCTCTGCTCCCCTAGCCTCAGTTTCCTCCTCTGATTGAGAAGTAGGGATGATGATGCCTCCTTGGGTTGATGGAAAGACTGAAAGAGGTAAAGCGATCAAACGTGTAGCCCAGGGCAGCGGTTCTCAACCAGGGGGGTGATTTTGCCCCCAGGGGAACGTTTGGCCGCATCTGGGGACACTTCTGGTTGTCCCAGCTCAGGGAGGGGTCCACGCTCCTGGCTTCTAGTGCGGGGAGGCCAGCCATGCCACCAATTAGCCCATAACCCACAGGACGGTCCCCACAACTGAGGCTTATCCCGCCTCGAGTGTCAACAGAAATGAGATGAGAGACCTTGGCCTGGAGCAGGGGCTTAGTCCATGTTGCTGCTTACTTCCATTGTCACTGTCATCGTCACTAACTCCCTTCTCCAGAGTGTCATATCCAGATGGTCTGAGACGAAGAGGGCGGAGCCGGGCTGCTCATGGGCCACGTTAGCCTCTGCGGGTTGTTTTGACTTGTCTGCGCCTCAGTGTCCTCACCTGTAGGAAGGGTATAAAACTAGACCTGACCCATGTTTGTTGCTGAGGATCTGGTTTGTTGATACAAGGAAAGAGAGGGCTCAGAACAGCACATAGGAAGTGCTCACTCAATGTTGGGCATTAGCTGTCCATGCGGCCACCATCCTTCAGTGTTTGAAATAGGATGAGCATGAGAGAGAGACGGGGCATAGGTGAGCTGGGCACTCATGGAGGGCGAGGAACAGGGCAGGAAAATGATCAGCTCTTGGGGCTGCTGCAAGAGAGAGGCCTGGAGGGGTGGGGGAGGTAAGGAGACCAGGAGGAGGTCACTGCACGCGTGAGATGCTGGTGTCCTTGGGTGGAGTGGCATCCGTATGGGCACGTGGCAGTACTGGTTCAGGACGCATATCTTTTACTTGTTTATTTATTTATTTATTTATTTATTTTATTTTTGGCTGCTTCTTGCGGCTTATTTATTTTTGGCTGCTCCTTGTGGCTTGCAGGATCTTAGTTCCTTGACCAGGGATGGAACCCGGGCCCCAGCAGTGAAAGCATAGAATCCTAAACATGGGACTGCCAGGGAACTCCTCAGGGCATGTATCTTGAATACGAAAATAAAAAGGATGGGAGGGGCAGTCTTCCATTTAGGTTCAGAGGAAGGAATGAATCCCCATTTCTCCAGAGCCAGACTGTTTCGTTTTGATTCCCTGTTCTACCACTGAAAAGCTGAGTGGCTTTGGGCAAGTCACTTCACCTCTCTGGGCCTCAGTCTCTGACTCTGTAAAATGGGGGTGATGATAGTACCTGCTGTGGGGTACCGTCATGAGGGTGAGGTGAGTTAATTTGAGTGAAGCACTGAAATCTGGCCTGGTGTGAGTGTCAGCTGTGGGCATTATTCCAGCTGAGGGACCAGGGAAGGCTTCCGGGAGGTGGTGGCATTGTTGGAACGGTCTGTGAAGGGGTGGCATCTGAGCTGGAAGTGGAACAGTCCATACTTGAGCTGAGGGCAGGGGTAGGGGTCCTCAAGGTGCATTTTCCAGGCTCCCTGGGTCCCCCGACTTCTCTGCCTGAGCTGCAGAGGTGTGGTAAGCAGGTTTAAGGGACCAGCCAGCGAGGTCTCTGGATCGTCAGTCTTGCTGGGGCTAATTTGCTCAGAGATTCAGGGGATGGCTGGAGGAAGGAAGGTGGGGAGTTTAGAGCCCAGGAGGTGGCCCTCTTCTCTGTACCCTCCCATGTGCAGCCTGGAACCCTCCTCACGTGGCTTCAGCACACTGGACAGATCGTGACGATCTGTCCTCAGATCCTTACTGTGTTGACAGTGGACGTTCAGGCCTTTGCCGGGAGCCAGACAAACTTAAGAGAGAAATTCGCATCATTACTGGGTTTGGAAAGTGAGTGTCTCTCGCTATTAAAAATAAAGGCAGTAGAAGCCAAGCTGTGTTACGGTATTCCTTCCAGAAACTCTGCCCACCTGCGTCTCTGAGCTGACGCCTGCTCAGGTGAACAGCGTCAGACTGGCTTGGTGTCACAGCACAGCTTGCTGAGACCCTCCCTTGAGGTTATTAAAACAGCCGAAAGTAGAGTCCGCTTCCTTAGGGGGTGACTCGGAGTTTTTAACTTAAACTCATCTTTTTTATTAAAATATTGCAGTCGTCACCCCGCCGCCCCCCATGCTCACAGGGGATGCCACTGAGCTCTTTTCAAAAGGGGCCACTGCTGTAGATTGGCCCGAGGCCTGCGTGCAGATGGCCTTGTTGGAAGCAGTTCCAGAAGAAGGTTGCAGTCTCCACTCAGTCTGACCCCCACTCGGAGTTGGGGGAACGCTGGAGCTGGGGGTGCCTCTTCTTCAGGTCACCCCAAATTGCCATGACAGAATGGAGCTTCTGCCCCCCTCTTGGATGGGGGCCGTCCTGGGGAGTGGTTGGACAGCCTCAGGCAGGCCAGGTGGCTGTCTCAGACTGAGGGTGGTCCCCGCGAAGGGATGCATGGATGGAACACAATCACCACCGCATTCCTGAGGGCCCAAAGGGAGAGAGCGCCCGGGCCAGCAAGACTGCACCAGGGTGGCATGGGGTGGCGATTGGGAACAGAGCTCTGCGGTCAAGGAAGGCGCATCTCAGACCCTGTGAGGGGCCCTGGCTTACAGGCTAGCCCACCCCTGCTGCCCAGTAGTAGACGGCAGGACACTCCCTCACCACCTCCCCCTAGGCCCAACCCCCGACTACTGAGATGATCACAAACTAGCGGTCAGTCAGCTTTCTCTTTGTCCCAGGTGTTGTTCTGAGTGCTTTATGTATATTAATGCATTACAGCATCACAACAACCTTTAACTGTGGGTGCTGTTATTATACCCACTTTACAGATGCAGAAACTGAGGCCCAGAGAGACAAGTCAGTGTGCAAGCTTACCCAGCCAGTGAGTGTTGGTGCTGGGATTTGAGCCAGGGTCATCTGATTCTGGGTCTTGGGTGTTTCACCATTCTACATGATAAAGTCTCTTAATAGTATCATTAAGCACCTACTGTGCGCCAGTCACTGTTCTTGGCCTGGAAGTTGGTGCCCTAAGTAAGACAGACTTGCCTTTTGCTGCTGTGAGGCTCTTAGGCCGAAGACATGGAGGGTCCATCAGTTGAGAGAGGATGTCACTGCTGATGGGGACGTGGATTTGTGAAGAATACACGATGCATGTGTAAGGAGTAACTCTCCTTGAGATTGTATGAAACTTGGAAGTCAGGAATAGGGTTGCTAAATTGGGCAAATAAAAACACCTAGGAAAGGTGTGATAAATTTGGATTTCAGGTGAACAGCAGATTATTTTTTAATGTAAGTATGTTTCATATGGGCTTCCCAGGTAGCTCAATGGTGAAGAATTTGCCTGCTAATGTAGGAGATGTGGCTTTGATCCCTGGGTTGGGAAGATCCCGGGAGAAGGAAATGGCAACCCAATCCAGTATCCTTGCCTGGAAAATCCCATGGACAGGGGAGCCTGGTGGGCTACAGTCCACGGGGTCGCAAAGAGTCGGGCATGACTGAGCACACACAGCACGTGTTTCACACGATGTCTGGGACATACTTGGCCTAGAACATGACTCGCGGTTGATCTGAGGGCACTCAGCTCAGTGTCTTGTGTTTTATCTGGCCATCCTGGTCAAGGAAGGCCTCTGTGAGGTGGTGAAGTGGGGGATCTTGGGGCAGGATGTTCCACATGGAGAGGAAGCTGGGACTGGGGGCTTTGGCTGGAGCGGGCTTGGTCCACAGGGAGCAGGCAGAGAGGCCAGCGTGGCTGGAGCAGAGTGAGTGATGGAGGCAGACCAAGGATGTCATGGGGTGGGGGGCGGGACGATCCTGCAGGGACTGCATTCTAAGAGTTGGAGGGTTTAGCAGGATGTGGTGTGGTCAGCTGTGTGGACAGGCAGATGATCAGTTGGGGAAAGTGTCCTGAATCTCACACTCCCCTTCACCAGAGGGGTCTGCACGGCCAGCTCCTTCCCTTCTTCGAGTCTCAGTCTTTGCGGGTGTGAAGTGTGGTTGGGAACGGATGGTCTCCGTGGAGCTAGTGACACCCCCCCAGGTACTGTGGACAGCAGCTACTGCTGCTGACGACCCTCGAGCCCTCCCTGGGGGCTTGACCCTCTCCCCCAGCTCTCCCCAGCTGGAGCCGTCCCCTTCTCTTCCTTCACAGCCCAAACCCACAGCCACGTGCTCCCCGCCTCCCACATCTGTGTGTCCATTTCCTCCTGGCCAAACCATCAAAGCCCCGTGTGGGGCCCCTAGGAGGAAACGGAATGCTTGGCCTCTTCGTTGTCAAAGGCGGCATTTTCACATTTGCTGCATCTTGGGCCTGAGATGCAGCTGGGATTGGGCTCTGTGAATGGAGATGGGAGTGATGAAACTCGGCATGGTTTTGAAGAGGGGATGTTGTCAGTTGCTAAATTTAACTTCTCGGAGCCTCAGACCTTGGTCCCCTGACCTTTTCACTACGGAAGGAGAGGATGAGAGTGTGTCAGAGAAGGGGCTCAGGGACTGAGGAATGACAAACCTGTGGAGATCTTCCCACTTACTCCCCTTTCATGCATGCGTGGCAGACGTCACTAATCAATTACAGCATTCTCCACAGGGCTCCAGAGTTCTTGCTAGTGTTTCAGCCAGCATTACTTATTGATTGGGGTTGGCATGTGAAAATGAACAGATTTGGGCTGTGCTGTTTGGTCCAGGCCCTTTATGGTGCAGATAGAGATGAACAGGGAGACTGTGTCATTTCACCAGGCTAGGATCCATTTTTTCATTTTCTTCCCCTTTTAGAATGTGCATATGTTAGAACTGTCTTCACTGCAAGTGACAAAAACAACTCAAATAGGCTTAAACAACAACAACGATGAAAGGACTTAATTGGCTCATACAAATGAAGGCGTGTTGGTTGACATCAGGTATAGCTGGATCCAGGATCCCATGTGATGTTTTCAGAACTTGGTCTTTATCTTTAGCCTCTGTTTGCCTCTGTTTTGGTTTTATTTCTTGGAGTGGTGGCAGAGATGGTCCTCAGCAGTTTCAGGGTGACAGTCTGCTCACTTAGAAACAAAAGTTCAAAGAGAGCTTCTCTTTGCAATAATTCCAGTGTGGGTCCTTGAGGGCTCGCTGGGACTTGGGTCACATGACCACTGCTGCCAGGACTGGGAGCTCTTTGACTGAATTGGCCTGGGCCACATGCTTACCCCTGGTGCTTGGGGGTGGAGTCGAGTCAGTGGGGTCAGAGTGTAGGAGGCAGGTGCGCGGGCAGAACACTGGGGGCTGAGACCAGTGTCAGGGCCGTGAGTGCTGGGTGGGTGAAACACACACGGGCGAGCCATGAGGCTGTGTGTGGTGGGGTGAGGGTCTCGGGCAGCACACAGCCGCCCCCTGGCTGCCCCCTCGCTTCATCTGTCAAATAGTCGTCTCTTCTCCGTCTGGGACTTCCATCCTCCCTGGCATCGCAGCTGTGACTTCAGCAGGTGCAAACCCTGCTTCCAAGGAGATCCTAGTCCAGGGGGTGGTGGTGGGGAGATGGACAGTGCAAAAATGAGACATCAAACATGCTGGGGGGCGAGAGTCACCATATTTCACAAAATCTGCCTGGTGCCTTCCTTGGCGCCCTTCCCCAGACCTACGAGTCCACTTCGCTCTCTTCCTCCTGACCCTGCCCATCTCTTTTTGCCATCAAAACCTACCCATCCACTGCCCTGCCTGTCGTATTATAGATGGATTCACCAATGGGATAGTGAATTTGCGGAAATAATAGCGATCGTCATCATAGCAATGTCAACAGCAGCAGTAATAGTAGTGGTTGGTAGTCAAGGAGCCCTTGGTGGGCACTCATTACACATTTACTATAAATTTACCCGATGACCCTCACAACAACCTTATGACCAGGAGGTCATCACCGTCGATAATTTATAGGCACGAATGCAGAGGCTCTGAAATTTTACGAGGTCACAGAGCTGGGAAGGTGGGCTATGAACCTGGGTGGTCTGGTTGTAGAACGTGGGCTTGCACGGAGGAGGCTGATGCTGGTGGTGGTCACGGGGGTTTGCTGTCTTACCTTGGAGCTGTGCTAATAGCAGAGCCTGTAGTCTCTTGGCTGTAGAGCCAAACATCAGTATGGGGGTTTAGAGAGGTTGAATCCTGTCCGGCTGCTTCGCTGGGGTGAGGCCCTGGAAACCAGCCTTTCCTTGGTTTCCCACGTGTGAGGGGTCGAATACAGTCGTCCTTGTGTCGGGTGATTGTGAGATATGAGTGAGGCCACTCGCATTCCAGGAGAGCATAGGGTGGCTGGTCCTGACCCCTTAGCGCAAGTTCCATGTTAGCCGTGAGCTCAATCTGTAGGCTTTTTGCAGCTCAGACGGTGCACACAGAGCCCCAGAGGGAGCTTACAGATTCCGAAACCTCCCCCCACTGGCAGAATGGCTGGGGGCTTATTTAGAAACAAGACAAGCTGCTTACCTTGCAGACCCACCTCTTCCTTCCTAAGCTTCCTGGGGTCTCCTGGCCACCCCCCCAGCCCGAGGTCAAGACCCATCAGCCCTTCCTGTCCTGTGGCCTTTCCCAGGATATCCTTGTTTGGGGTTTGGGGGCACGGGAGGAGGTATCCTTTAAGCCTTTGGGAACTGAGACTGCTCAGTGGAGAGCTTCCTGCTAAGATGGCTCCTGGTCCCTCCAGTCCCGGAAACCCTGACTGATGGTTACAGACCTGGTGACCCACAGGTGACCTCTAGCCTGTAAAGAATCTAGCTTTGGGCTCAAGGACTTCTGGAGGTCAAGAGAGCTATCCCCCGTCTCAGCATGGCAGCGACCAGAGATCTATGTGTTCTCCCAAATTCCTGGGTCTTATGTAGACTCTTGCGGTTCATATACATAGGGCCTTGTGCATAGCACGTGTGTGAGTTCATTCATTAAGTGTTCACTGCGGACCTACTCTGTGCCAGACATTGTGCTGGGACCTGGGGACCCCTCAGTGAGCTAGAGGAGGTGGTCACTGCCTTCAGGGAGCCAATTGCCAAGTGGGAAAGGACAGATGATGAACAGATAATCTAGATAATTCCAGATGGTGGGAATGCTATAAAGAAAAGGAAGAAGGCGGTGGGGGAGTGATAGAGAACACTTGGGTGGCCACTTTAGCTAGGATGGTCCAGGTGTCATTTGAGGAGGTGGCATTTGAGTTGAGACCCCAATGGTGCAGAGTAGCCAGGCTTTGGGCATGAGTGTTCCAGGCAGAAGGAAGACAAGAGCAAAGGCCGAGAGGTAGAAACAACCTTGGCAAATCTAAGGAGCAGGTAGCAGGCCAGTGAGAAAGGCAGGGTCACACTGGCTGACCCTTGAAGGCTATAATGAAGTGTTGGATTTCATTCCTAGTGTAGCAGGACACTAGTGCAGTGTTTTAAGCTGTGGTGTGATACAATCTGATTTGTGTTTTGATTGTAAAGACATTTATTGAGCACTTAATGTATGGTGAAACCATACCTATTAAATCACTTAATTAAGAACTCCATGAGCTAGGGACTGTAATTAATTCCACCTTAACAGATGAGGAAACCAAGGCACAGAGAGGTCAGCTAGCTTGCCCCAGTTCACAGCTGGAAATGCAGAGCCAGGGTTCAAGTCCAGTGTGCCTGGCTTGAGCCCGTATCCCTGACCCTGGGCCATGCTGCCGCCTGGGAGGTTGCTGGGTGCAGAACTGGAGCGAGAGTGGAGGTGGGAGGTCGGTGGGAGCTCCTTCAGCTGAAATCCCGCCTGCTGGGTATCTCTCAGGGTCTGGGGGCGTCCTTTCCTCCTGGGCCCTGCTGGCCCAGCCATCCAGCACATCTCAGAGCATCTGCCTTCCTGCTGTGCGCTGTCTCTCACAGGCTCTGTCCTTGTCTTGCAGAAGGACAAGTTCTGTGTCTACGAGGAATACTGCAGCAACCACGAGAAGGCCCTGCGGCTGCTTGTGGAGCTGAACAAGATCCCCACCGTGCGTGCTTTCCTTTTGGTAAGTCAGCCGTAGCCCAGCCCTCCCGTCCTCTCGGCCTCCGCCTTGCAGGTCCACACAGACCCTTGCCGCCTGACCCCTCCTCGGCCAGGGCGGTCTGTGTACAGCAGGGACGCTCTCTGCGAAGGCCTGATGGAGAATCGCTTTGCCTTCGTGCGTCATACAGCCACTGTTGCCACAACTCCACCCTACTGCTCCAGCGTGAAAGCAGCCTTTAGTGATATGTAAGAAACGAGCTGTATTCCAACCAGACTTTATTTATAAAAAGAGATATAGGGGGCTGGATTGGCTGTAGGGCCAAATCGACCAGTTCCTGGTGTAAAGTAATGATCCCGATAAAACCAATAGCAATAATGGTAGTAATTATATTATTGTGTGTGTGTGTGTGTGTTAGTTGCTCAGTCGTGTCCGACTCTTCGCGACCCTATGGACTGCAGCCTGCCTGTCTCCTCTGTCCGAGGGATTCCCCAGGCGAGAATACTGCAGTGGGCTGACATTGCCTTCTTCAGGGGATCTTCCCGACCCAGGGATCGAACCCAGGTCTCCTGCATTGCAGGCAGAATCTTTACCATCTGAACTATCAAGAAAGCCCCAATTATATTATTAGGATTATTAATTGTACGTGGAAGAAAATCTGGTTAAAGTTGGCTTAAGGGAAAAAAAATGACTAGTTCACTCCTCTGGGAAGTTTAAGGCCTAAGAGAGCTTCAGGTACAGCAGAGTCTGGGTGTTCCAGTGACACCACCAGCAGGGTCTCTTGGTTCTGCTTTTCTCGCCTGGGCTCCATTGCCAGGCAGGCTCTCCTCATGAGGTGGCAGTGCGGCCTCCAGCAGCTCCATGCTTGTGCCTCTCATAGCCGAGCAACTCGAGGATGCAGAGGGCTCGCTTGTGTCCAGCTCTTTGTGACCCTGTGGACTTCAGCCCGCCAGGCTCCTCAGTCCATGGGGCTTCTCCAAGCAAGAATACTGGAATGGGTTGGCACCGGGGAAGCCCAGAAATACTGGAGTGGGTAGCCTAGCCCTTCTTCAGGGATCTTCCCAACCCAGGAATTCAACCGGGGTCTCCTGCATTGCAGGTGGATTCTTTACCAACTGAGCTACCAGGGAAGCCCCAAAGAGGGGTTTTCTCTTCTAATAGTAGCTGCAAAAATCCTGGGTCTGTTGCTCATTGGCTCAGTTTGGCTCCAGACCAAATCCCTGAACTAATTGCTGTAGACAGCAATTGGCTGGTGCTCAGATTGGTCACATCTGGACCTGGAGGGTGGGAACAACACCACTCACAGTGCAGGCCCTAAGGATGGGGTGTATCCCTAAAGGACAGTTGGTTTGCACTTGTGGAAGTAAGTTGGGAATAGATACTGGTCAGGCAAAACTATAGACACCCATGATGGTCTTCCCGATAACTGGACAGTTCACTTGTGTATAAAACAAGTTCTCATTTATCTCCTTGGAGCTTTGTGAAAAGTCAAAGTGTTGGTCACTTAGATGTGTCGGACTCTTTGTGACCTGATGGACTGTAGCCTGCCAGACTCCTTGTCCTTGGAATTCTCCAGGCAAGACTACTGGAGTGGGTAGCCATTCCCTTCTTCCCGGGATCTTTCTGACCCAAAGATTGAACCCTGTTCTCGTGCATTCTTTACCATCTGAGCCACCAGGGAAGCCCCCTTGGAACTTTATCAGCCGCTATCTGTTATATATGAGTTGAGATATACATTTGTTTGCCTTGCAGACATCCCAAATCGTGCTTTAAACAAAGTGGTAGTGGTGGTGGGTTAGTCACTAAGTCGTAGCCCACCAGGCTCCTCTGTCCATGGGATTCTCCAGGCAAGAATACTGGAGCGGGTTGTCATTTCCTTCTCCAGGGCATCTTCCCAACCCAGGGATTGAACCTGTGTCTCCTACGTTGCAGGCAGATTCTTTACCAGCTGAGCTACAAGGGAAGCCCTCTTGAACAAGGTAGACATTGTATTTCTCTCCTAATGTGGAAATAGACAATCTAGGGCTATTGTAGGGGCCCCAGTGTCAGGGGTCAGTGTCCTAGTGTACGCTCTTATCATCGACATGGTCTAAGAAGACATCACACCACTTCCACACTCCAGGTAGTAAGATGCAGGAAGGATGGGAAGAAGGGCCTGCCCCTCCCCTTCTGTGGGCACCGTAAGAACTGCACACAGCTCTTCTTCTCACATCCCATTGGCCAGAACTCAGTCACCTGGCCACACCTAGCTGCAAGGGAGGGTGGGCACCCCTGTGCCTAACTGAAAATTCCTTTGCTATGGAAGAAGAATGCATTCAGGGACACCCCCTAGACTTTGCTGCAAGTCTGTTTGATGACTCCAAAATATTAAGTGACCTTCTGAGAGTACATACTTGAAAAGTGATTGTGCTTCTCATGGGTTTGGCTCTTTATTTTTTGACTCTGAATTCCCTGGTCATTCAGTCACAGGCCACCCCAGCCCCCACCAAGCCCCCATACTATTTTGTTGCCTGAAAGCACACAGAGGATTCAGCACACAAAAGTAGAACAGTCACCTGACCTGGCATAAAGCGCCTTAACCTCGTGCCCAGAGAGCTAAACTATATAACACAGTTCTTAATTGCACTTTACCCTAGTGCATAGTCTCCAACAATGCATCTCCAGGATTTGAGTCACGATGTACGTTTCCTGGGCTAGTGAGTTGGTGTTGCTTGGCCCAGTTCCAGTGAGCATCTGAGGCAGGACAGACTGGTCAACTGATTTCCGCCTTTGTCCCAGGCATCTTAAGTGTTCAGGACCGATGATGCTTTTTGTTGCTGGTGTCTGCATCTTCCCATTTCCACTTTTCCACTCATATTCAGAAGCGACTGGGCACAAAGCAAAGTCAAGTCAGGCCGTGTGAGGTCACACACGTGGCTATGTTTCTGTGATTGGCCCAAAACTCAGGAGTGGTCCAGTTGCCCGGGCTCTGTACTCCCCGGGTCCCACCTTCTGGTCTCAGGTCTGTCTTGGGAAGCAGGAAGATGCCAGGAGGTTGTTTTCAGGGGCTTGGGACAAAAGGGACTCCCTTCTTTCCCCCTTCCTCTCTCTCCTGCAGTCTTCCTGGTGCTGGGTTGCCCTTTTCCTAGCAGCAGCCGGGCGGGCCGGGGGGGGTAGGGGGAGGAGGTGTGGGTGCCAGCACACACGCCATCTGTCTCCCTCCTTGCTGGCATCTCCCAGCTTCTGGCCACCTGCAGAAGAGTCGTCTCGAGCCTATTATGGGATGTTAAGGCACTGGGAACAGACACCATCTGCTTTCCATTCATGATGTGCTGTGCACTAGCGGAGAGATGGGGTGGGGAGTTCATCTTTCTGTGCCTCAGTTTCTTGTCTGTAAAATGGGGATAATGGATTCACCTGTTCATTCACCAGTTTCATTTTGAGTTGCCCGACATGTGGTCGGGATCATTCTACGTCCTGGGGATACAACAGTGACCGACGCAGGAGGAGTCCCTGCTCTCACGGGATGGCCGTTCTCATAGGGGAGATTCCCATGGTATGTCACGTGGGCATTAAGTCCTCCGCGAGAAATAAAGTACGTTACGGACAACAGGATGTTTTTGGGCGGCGACTGCTTTTTTAGATGGTTCTTTGGCTAAACAGCGTCTTAGGTGACATTTAAGCAGAGACCTGGATAAAGTTAAGAGTGAGAGACAAGTCATAAGTGGAGGGAAAGTATTCTAGATAGAGGACTGCAAGTACAAAGGTCCTGAGGCCCACGCGTGTTTGAGGAGCAGCGAGAAGGGCACGGTGGCTGCGTTGGAGAGTTTGAGAGGAAAAGTAGAAGGACGTGGGGCAGGAGAAAGATCGAAAGAGACCAGATAATGGAGGAGCATCTAGACAATGGACTGAATCTCAGATTTTGAGAAAGCCTTTTTTATTGCCATGTAGCCTGCGTGCAGTGAATGTACTCACAGTATAATGAATTCTCCCATATGTGTGAGCCCATGGAGCCACCCCGAGATCAAGATTTAGAACCCTTCTGTCACCCTAGAAAGTGCCCTTCTCTGCCCCCTTTCCCAGTCATGCCCCTCTCTGCAGCCAGAGGTAACCTCTGCACCAGGTTCTCTCACTAAAGGTTAGTTTTGCCTGTTCTAGAATGTTCCACGAATGGAGTCACAAGGAGGCTTTTGTGTCTGCCTTCTTTCACTCCACAGAACGTCTGTGAGATTCGTTCAGGTTGGAGCATGTGGCAGTACTTTCAATAGAATATTCAATTTTAGTCTGAGTGGGATGCAAACCATGGGATGGTTTTGAGCAGAGGAATGACGTGAACTCATCTGCATTTTGAATGGCTTTCCTTGGCCTTGTGACGGTGGAAGCTAGGAGGAGACCAGGCTGGGGGCTTGTGTGGGTTTCCCAGGGCTGCTGTTAAAATGATCACAAGCTGGGTGGCTTAAAACGAAATGATTCTCTCACACTTCTGCAGCCTGAAGTCTCAAATCAAGGCAGGGCTCTGCTCCCTTCGAAGGCCCCCGTGAAGGACCTTGCCTTCGCTCTTCTAGCTTCTGGTGGCCTCACGTGTTTCTGCCTTGTGAACCAGACCTTCAGTCTCCGGCTCCCTCTTTACTTGGCTCCTTTCTCTTGTGTCCTGTCCTCTTTTTGTAAGGGCATGGACCTTGTTGATTTCCAGCCCACCCTAACCCAGAATGAGAATGGCCTCATCTTAACTTAACTAATTATATCTGTGAAGACCTTATTTCAAAAGAAGGTCACATTTTGAGATTCCAGGGGAGCGGGCCACTCGCGGGGACATGATTCAGCTCCCTTCGAGGCTGCTGCGGCCAGGCAAGAGAAGACGGTGGTGAGTAGGGGGTGGCAGTGGTCTGAGGGCTCCGCCATTCGGCCGTGTTCGACTTTGTGACCCTGTGCACTATAGCCTGCCAGGCTCCTCTGTCTGTGGAATATTCCAGGCAAGAATGCTGGAGTGGGTTGCCACTTCCTGCTCCAGGGAATCTTACCCACTCGGGGATTGAACCCATATCTCCTGCATCTCCAGTACTGGCAGGTAGATTTTTTACTACTAAGCCACCTGAGAAGCCCATATTATACATTAACATACTGTATATCACCAAGATATATAAGTAATATTGGCTGTCAAAAAGTTTTACCACTTTTAAAAAAAAACCCTGAGTTTGGGAGGTAATTGGATTCATGTAGAGTCCGATAGTCCAGCTGACAGTATTTGCTGTAAGCTTGGCTTTGGTGTATTCATGAACGAGAGGAATCAAAGATGATTCCAGGGTTTGGCGCCCAAACAGCTGGAAGAGTGGAGATACGATTTCCTGAAACGGTGAAGGCTGGGTAGGAGCCAGGATGAGAGGTAAACAGAAAAGAATTTCCTTTTGGATGCCTGCTGGATTTCCAGGTGGTAATTTGGGCCAGAATCGGAGATCTGAGTCTGGGGTGTAGGGAACCAAGGGGCCAGGCTGGAGATAGAAAGCTGGGTGTTTCTTCATAAAGGATGGTCAAAGAGGTGAGAGTGATGGGTCTGGATGAGGTACGGTGGGGATAAGCAAGGGTGGAAAGGAGGACCCGGGACCATGCCAGGCACGGCGGCCATTAGAAGGTTGGGAAGAGGATGCGGATGACACGTCACCCGGATCAGTTCTGTGGATTAGGATGGTTTAAAGAGAGGATTCTCAAAAGTTCTATCCCATACTGCCTGGGGCATAATCTTATTAGAATGGTGAATAGCTCTGTGTGTGCTTGCTTTTTTTTTTTTTTTCTAAATGAAAATAAAGTGAAATAATAATCTAGGATGTTTGGGGTGAAGAGGAGGTGGTGGCTGTGACAGTCCTGTGAAAACTTCTTGATCCTGAACAAAGAGCCAGGCGTTTCTCCCGCCAAGCCCTGGGGGCGTCTGGAAAGCAGCCCCCATTCCCAGTCCCCCTCTCTCTGCCCAGAGCTGACATCACCAGGGCAGCCTGTGGGGAGCGCTGGCTCGGAGGACAAAGGCCCAAGTGTGAGCGGCCTGGGGCCTGGCATATCCCAGCTGCTGCAGCCCCGATCTCCCGTCTGTGCCAGGCATAGATGTGGGGCTTGGAGCCATGCAGCTTATGCCAGAGCAGGGCCCCAGGGTCCCTGGGACTCTGCTTCTCCAAGGAGAGCGTGCGCAAAGGTCCCCGAGAGGCAGTGGATGCAGGTCTGAGACTTGGGCCAGTGCTTCTGGCTCTTGAGTGCCAGTTTGCCCATCTGGAATGGGGATCTGGTTCATTCTAGGCCTGTGAGCATTAACTTTACTTGTGGGTGAAGCCGAGGCACAGAACCTTAAGCATGGTAAGCGCATGGTAAACGTTCTCTAGTCTTATTTGCCCTTGACTGTAAGCAGGGAATTTGTCTGCTCTCTTGAGCAGTTCCCCAGTGCTTGGAACCGTGTCCAGCACATAGTAAGCACGCATTGTGTATCTGCAGAATGAATGAATGATTGATAGGATGGGAATCCCTTTTCCTAAGAGTCCTGTTCCATTTTCACTCTGCTAGCATTCTGTTGAGGAGGAAAGCTGAGACCCTTTCATTGCTGGATGTGCTGGCAGTTTGTTCATTCACTCATTCGTTCATTCATTTACTCACTGGGCCATGGTGAGCCCTAGCGACTGGACTAGGAACTGTGACTTGGCTAGGGACAGCCCCTCATTAGGGATGGGGAGGCGTGTGGTGAGAGACTGTAGTAGACATGTAACTTGGTACATTTCTTTCCCATGCATGACTTTCTGCTTTAGTACTCATACAGTCTCTGGAAAGAATGCCTAGTTTTGTTTTACGTGTCATTCAAAGCTTTATATAAGTGAGTTCACACCATACATACTCTTTTGTTTCCTTTTTTTGCTCAAGAGCATGTTTCTGAGGTTCACCCACATTGCTATAGAGAACTGTAGTTCGTCTGTTTTCACGAGTGCGTAGTGTACCATTATAGAAACCTGCAAACATTTTTCAGGTTGTTTTCCATTGTTTGCTGTTACAAACAAGGTAGTTTTGAGTGTCCATGTTCCTGTGTCCTGGTGCGTGTGTGTGAGTTTCTGTAGATCAGAGGTTGGCGGACTTTTCTGTAAAAGGCCAGAGAGTAAATATTTTAGGTTTTGCAATTACAAGGTCTCTATTACAGTTACTCATCTCTGCCATTATAGCTTGGATGCAGTCATGGACGGTATGTAAACAAATGAGTATGGCTGTGTTCCAATAAAAAATTTAACTGCCAAAGCAGGATTTGGCCCCTGGGCTATCGTTTGTCAACTTCTGATCTAGGGTTTGTGCTGGATCATAGACCTTACAAATTTCTTCCTGTCCTCAGGGTTGTTAAGTTGCTTCCAAAGTGTTTGCATATAGCTCCACTTTGCAAGTGCTTCCCACGATTATTTGAGAGTGACCAGACTCCTTGGTTGTCCTTGGTGAGTTCTAATGAAGGTCTCCTGTCCCTTTGCAGAGCTGCATGCTTCTCGGAGGTCGGAAGACCACAGACATCCCTCTGGAGGGCTACCTGTTGTCTCCTATTCAGAGGATCTGCAAGTACCCCCTCCTCCTCAAGGTGAGTTGTTCCCTCTATTCCTTTGGCCGATTTAAAAAAAAAAATTCTACTGGAGGATAGTTGCTTTACAATGTAGTGTCTCTCCCTGATTTTGAACTGACAGAAAATTCAGCTCTGTCTGGCTTAAGCAAAAAATAAAGCTTGCTGGTTTAGGTAGCTGAGAAGCCTAGGGGCAGCATTGGTTTTGGGCCGGGCTGCATCCAAGCCAGGGCCCCGCCACTTTCTTTCTGGTTCAGTTCCTCTTCCCACCTTTCAGCTTTCTTTTCAGCGTGGTAGCGAGTGGCTGTATTTGCTGTGGCCTTGCACTCTATCAAGTTCAAAGACAATGGGAAAGAGAGAACCTCATTTCCAGCCGCTCTGACAAAAGTCCTGAGAGTCATTCAGGTTTTAGCCATCTGTGGCCAGGATAATGCGACATTAGGAATGCCTTGGGCCTGAGTCACGGTCCTTGAATTTGAACCAATTACAGTAAGTCTTTGCTTGTGCTATTTATCCACCTCTCATTTGCCTGGATTTGCGGGCTATACCCTCATGATGAGCTCTGATTGGCTGAGATATGGTCCAATGACAGTGAGCAGGGTAGTGTTATGTTCTGATTGGCTGAGACCAGAGTCAGGTGCTCCACCCCTGAACTGGTCACCCTGAGCAGGTGAGCTCTGATTGGCACAGACTTGATTGCACAGGCGCAAGTCCAGTGATGGAGAGAGAGGGAGTCTCCCTAAAGTCTGAGTTCTTTGTGGATGAGGGGTTGGGGCCAGGAGATGCTGGGTGGGCAAGCCAGAGCCATCCACGCATCGGCTGTCTCCTTCCCTGCCCACCCACATTTGACTCAGTCTTGACGGTGAGGCAGGCCAGGGGAAGATGTGCTGCTTGTGTGATGAAGCTGAAGCCTTGACTCTCAGCTTCAGAGTTGGCTTCTGGGCAGATCCCCGGCTTGGGTGGATGGCTGTGTCACCACCCACTGCTTTCAGCCCAGGGTTTTCAGCCCTTAGACGTGGTGGCTGTTGGACCGGGCCTGCCCTGGCTCCATCCTGAAGGCCTTGCGTCTGACAGCTGTTCTCTGGGGTCCCTGCTGGTGGATTAAGTTGGCTGGTGGTGCCTCATTCACACACCTGCTCACTGGGGCCGCACACGTCTTGGCTCCATGAGCTGAAAGGGAGAGGGGAGGGGGAAAGTACTGAGATGGCCAAAGAGTTTGTTCAGGTTTTTCCATGATATGTAATGGAAAAATCCAAATGAATTTTTGCCCAGCCCGATACTAGGGTATTCTTGAACTTACCTTTCTACTGGAGGCGATGCGTGACCCTTGAGCCTCTGAGTTGGACCAGACCGTTTCGAGGGCTGTCCACTCTGCCTGTGAACACAGACCTTTAACGTGTATAGCTGTGGGTGGTGGGGCCCAGCTCTCCCTGTGCTTCCTCTTGCCTGCTGCTGTTTGCCTGTCCCAGGGATCTGAAAGAACCATCTACAGTTGTTGCAGCTGCTTTGATCCCCAAAGAGATGTTGGAAATGCCGTAGAAGGATCACCTCTTCACCTTGGTGCTGAAGAAGCTCCAGGTGCAGCTTGTAAACTGGTAACCTGTAGACTGCAGTGAACCGGCAGATGGACTTCGTTTGATGTCTTTGGTGTGTTTGCCAAACTTGAATCGGTTGCTGGTGTCCAAGAGTTAGCGTTCCGCAGTGGTTTAGGCCAGGGGCTGGTAAAACTGTGGCCTGTGAGCCAAAATTCAGCTCATGGGCTGTTTTTGTACAATCCGCGGGCTAAGAATGGTGTTTACATTTTTTTAAAGGTTGTTAAAAAACCCCCAAGACAAACAAAGAAGAATATGTGACAGAGACCGGATGTGGCCAGCAAAGCCTAAAATATTTACAATCTGGCCCTTTATAGAGAAAATTTGCTGACCCCTGGATGAGAGCCAGGAACTGCAGTCACAGGCTGTCTGGGTTTGAATCCTGCCTCTGCCATTTACTGGCTGCATAACCTTGGGGAGGCTTCCCCATGCCTCCCCACTGTAACACAGTGTTTGTAATAATACAAACGGGTAGGGTTGATACCATGATCAAACATTTATTTACTTAATTCTTAACTCAGTGAGGTAGGCACTGGGATCAGCCTCATTTTTGAGATGAGGCCAAGAGGCGGGGAAAGGAAGTGGCCCATTTAAGGCCACACATTAGGTAATCAGTAGGGGCCATGATTGGAACCCGGGCAGTCCAAGTCTAGAGTCCTGCCCCCTAACCATCAGGCTACACGGCCTATTGAGAAGCACTTTGGAGCGTGAACTTCCAAATCGCTGGTGTGTCGGGGGTGCTGACCTTCTCAGTTCCCTAGGTGAGGTCTGGGGAAGGTTGGTAGCCTTGTATTTTGTGGCTCAGTGGCTGGTCTGCTCCTTCTTTCCTGGATTTGAAATCCTTGAATATGTGGCCCATTAGAAGAATCATCGACTATAGCACCAGACCCCAGCCAAGGCTCCCTAGGTATTAACGTTTGGTTTCTGGGTCTTGGGAACGTCTAGGATCCCAGTGGCCACTTGGAGAGGCAGTTTCTGTCTTTTAACAAGCTGTGGGGCTGGACCTGTGTCTCCCCGGGGCCTCTGAGCTTGCAAAGTGAAGTCCAGGTGTGCCTGGGACTTGCTCAGCCCCAGGGGCCGCCGTCTGGTCTGGCGGGGTTGCTGGGCCCTGGTTTCCCTGAGCAGGTAGAGCGACAGACAGAACGCACTGGCAGTGATGCAGGAATAACTGCCCACAGGAAGCAGTGAGGAGGCAGGGCTGTGGGTTTCCCTGCAGACCAGATGGCTGTTTACGCTCCCTGTTTCCTCCATCTCCAGCTGTGTTTATCCGGGGCTCAAAGAGCACTGGGGACCAGCCAGCAGGGCCCGAGATTCCTGTGGGGACATGCCATGCTCCCCGCCCGGCACAGTTGCTCAGAGTGTCCTGGCCTTTGGCACCCACTGCTGGAATGTTTGCATCAGAAAACCGCTGGGGTGGAGGGGAACTCTTCGTACCCCTCCTGTGTTCCTCTGTCCTGTCACATTTTCCAGCAGATTTCCAAAGATGATCCCACGAGCGTGGGGCAGCTGAGCCCCAACCCTCTGTCCTGCCCCCGCCCCCTCCGACTCTGACGCCCTTGCAGCTATCCCCATGGCCTCCTGTCTGAGCCCCCTTGTTTGAGCTGAACTTTGAATTGAGGAGGCGAACGGGGTTGAGGGGCCTGAGTGGGAAGGGGGGAGAAGTGAGAATGAAAGCCTCTTTTGGGAACTGCCCCAAAAAGCCGAACTTGAATGTTGCCTAAGAATAGCCGGAACATTCTATTTCAGCCTGCAACCCAGGCCTGGGATAGACAGTTGGCATTTTCAGGCTTTGTTGAGTTTTCCATCCACGTTTCCAGGAAAATGATTCAGGCTTGGGGTGATGCCCCCCGGGGCTCAGATGGCAGGTGCCCGAGGGGAGACCCACTGACACTGACCCTGACCCTGGTAGCTGTCGCCTGACGACGTGTGTGTCTTACGTTGCTCACTGCGCACCAGCTCCCACTGCAGCTCAGGACTGCAGTCATGAGCGAGACAGACCTGGGGCCTGCCCCTTGGAGCTGTCAGGCTGGGGCTGGACCCACACCTGTAATGGAAGCGGGTTGAGGCCAGCAGAGGGTAAAGCGAGGGTGCCCGTCTGCGTCAAGGGGGCAGCTGCCCCTCCAGTCCCCTCTCCCCTTTGTCTCCTGCCTCTCTGACCCATCCCTGTCAGTCTCCTTTGCTGCTTCCTTGCCTTCTAGGCCTCCAAGCACAGGTGGGCCCCGGCCTCCGTCCACGGGCCTTTCCCTGTCTATACTTGTGTCTGCGGTAGCCTCGACCATTCTTTGCCCCTTCTTCTTAAAGTAAATTCAACAGTTGTGCAACTACCAGCCACGCAGTATTTTTAGGACATTTTCATCACTACCGAGAGAAACTCTGGATCCACGAGCAGCCACTTCCCTTTCCTTCCTTCCGCCCAGGCCCCCAGCAAGCGCTCATTTACTTTCTGCTCCTGCGATTTTGCCTACTCTGGACATTTCATGGGAGTGCAGTCATATAATGTGTAGTTTCTCGTGTCTGGCTCTTTTCACTTAGCAGAGTGATTTCAAGGCTCATCCACATCGTCGTGTCCATCACATCTTTATTCCTTTTTATGACGGAATGATATTCCCTTGTGTGGGGATACCGCGTTCTGTGTATCCGTTCATCAGTTGATGGGCGCTTGGGTTGTTTCCACTTTCTGGCGATTGTGAATGGTGCTGCTTTGAACATCTGCGTAAAAGTTTGGAGGTGGACGTTCCCATGGCTTTAGACCCCATCTCTGTCCAGTGACTTCCAGCCTGCACCTCTCACCTAAACTGCCAGCTTGTTCATCTTGCCACTGGCTTTTCCACCTGAATGTCTCACAGGCGTCTTCTGCCTACCGTGTCTAAAACCAAAGGCTGGTCTCTCGCCTTCCTCCAGACCTGTCTCCTTTCCTATCTGCTCCCTTGTCCTCACCTCTGTAAGTGGTCTCATCAGACATCTTCGGCCCAAACAGGGAGCCATCTTCGGGGACCACTCCTGCAGGGCTGTTGTGCCAGGGATGCTGTGCAGAGTCTCTGCTCAAGGCAGAGCCTTGGGGCCCTGCACAGACTCTGGTGTCTCCCACACCTCCCACGCCTGTTGGCGGGTGATGGAGCTGTCACCCACACACAGCCTGAGGACCTCGCCATTTGGTTGTCACCTCTGTTTGCTTGGCCGTCAAGGGTGTGGTGGCCCTGGGGATGGTCCGTGGTCCATCACTAAGGCGGTGTTGGCATCAGTTCTTGGTGCCAGGGGATGACTGGGGAGGGGTGTGTTTCTCAGAGCGTGGGCCATGTACCACTTACAGCTCGCCAAAGTGTTTTAGGTGGCACGGGAGAAAACTTTTATGTTGGGGGGGGAGGGGAGAAGACAGCACCAAATACAGTGAGTCACACGGTGAAGATGGAACTTTCTTAGCAAATCCCTCCTGTCTTCCCGATTACCTCCAGGAAGCCACAGTTGGTGCTGCAGTCTCTGGTTTTTGGAGCTGTTCATTAATTTCAGTTCAGTCAGTTCAGTCGCTCAGTCGTGTCCGACTCTTTGCGACCCCATGGACTGCAGCAGGCCATCTGCTGCATCACCATCTGCTGAAGCTTGCTCAAACTCATGTCCATTGAGTCAGTGATGCCATCCAGCCATCTCATCCTCTGTTGTCCCCTTCTCCTTACACCTCAGTCTTTCCCAGCATCAGAGTCTTTTCCAGTGAGTCAGTTCTTCACATCAGGTGTCCAAAGTATTGGAGTTTCAGCTTTAGCATTAGTCCTTCCAACAAACATTCAGGACTGATTTCCTTTAGGATGGACTGATTGGATCTCCTTGCAGTCCAAGGAGACTCCCAAGAGTCTTCTCCAACACCACAGTTCAAAAGTATCAATTCTTCGGTGCTCAGCTTTCTTTGTAGTCCCACTCTCACTTCCATACATGATGTGATGTTCATTTACCAGTCATTTATTGAGCAACTGTTATGCACCAGGCATTATACTAAGTGCTGGAGACAGAGTGAATAAAAACTGCCCAAACCCTTTCCTCTGTGTTCTGACATTCTGCATGGTGGGGTGGGGCGATGGAGTAGGAGGGGAAGAGACTGACAACGAATGAATGAATATGGCACGTATGCGTGTTTAGATGGAGTGATTGCAGTGGGGATTAGTAAGGTCCCGAGTGTAGACAGAGAAAGTGACATTTCTGCAAAGACCTCAGGGAGGTGAGGAAGGTGGCTCTACAGACACCTGGGGGAGGAGTTTTTCAG
This sequence comes from Antilocapra americana, assembly GCA_007570785.1. Taxonomy (NCBI): domain Eukaryota; kingdom Metazoa; phylum Chordata; class Mammalia; order Artiodactyla; family Antilocapridae; genus Antilocapra; species Antilocapra americana. The sequence goes on from ML662452.1 coordinate 6,229,531, forward strand.
AGAGAGGAGCCAGTGCCAAGGCCCTGAGGCAGGAGTGCATCTGCAGAACAGCAAGGAGGCCCTGTGAGCAGAGGGGAGGACTTGAGGGGGTGGGTGGGGGGGTGAGGTTAGAGAGGTGATGGGCCTTGTGGGGTCTCTGTCTGCTCTGAGTGAGGTGGGCAGCATGGGAAGGTTTTGAGCAAAGAAGGGACAGGATCTTAGTTCTCATGGGAACCCTCAGGCTGCATATGGAGGATAGATGATGGGGTAATGAAGGTGAAGGTGGTGGGGTGCACTGACATGAGTGGTCCTGGAACAGGGTGGTGGCAGGGGAGATGGGTGCATTTAATGACCGCTGCCTTTTCACATCATTTGCCCATTTTTTATTGGATAGTTACCTTTGGTATCGATTTGCCAGAGTTCTCTCTCTCTCCATTCTGGCTACCTCGGGTCATCTCTGTGGAATTCTTCTCTGACCCTGAGGTTATGAAAGGAGTTCCTCATCTACTGGGGATCTGGTGTTGTCCCCATCTTGCCAAGAAGCAAGAAGACACAGGAAGTCACAGGTCTCTTTGCTGTGGCCCGCGTTGCCCTAGCTCCCTGAACCACAGTGCCCACCCTGTGTCTTGCCTCGGGGGCTGAGCACCAACACCTTGCCCACAGATGCTTCAGCACCTCCGGCTGCACCACCTCTTTCCGGTGTGCTGAATAACGATAGCCTGGGGCCGCTCAACTCTGGGTGGGATGCCTGCTCTTACCCACTCCTTTCAAAGCCAAGCTAATTCTTGATCTTGCTAGGGGCCTTCCCAGAACATTCTTCCCGGAGTGCTGCCCAAGTCCTGCTGCCTGCTGCACTCTGCATAGTGGTTAAGGGTCTGAGAAGAACTGTACAAAAAAAGATCTTCACGACCCAGATAGTCACGATGGTATGATCACTCACCTAGAGCCAGACATCCTGTAATGTGAAGTCAAGTGGACCTCAGAGAGCGTCACTAAGAACAAAGCTAGTGGAGGTGATGGAATGCCAGTTGAACTATTTCAAATCCTGAAAGATGATGCTGTGAAACTACTGCATTCAATATGCCAGAAAATTTGGAAAACTCAGCAATGGCCATAGGACTGGAAAAGGTCAGTTTTCATTCCTATCCCAAAGAAAGGCAGTGCCAAAAGAATGCTCAAACTACTGCACAATTGCACTCATCTCACATGCTAGTAAAGTAGTGCTCAAAATTCTCCAAGTCAGGCTTCAGCAATACATGAACCATGAACTTCCAGATGTTCAAGCTGGTTTTAGAAGAGGCAGAGGAACCAGAGATCAAATTGCCAACATCTGATGGATCACCA
>ML662452.1:6230953-6372846 GCA_007570785.1 Antilocapra americana
GAAAAGGTCAGTTTTCATTCCTATCCCAAAGAAAGGCAGTGCCAAAAGAATGCTCAAACTACTGCACAATTGCACTCATCTCACATGCTAGTAAAGTAGTGCTCAAAATTCTCCAAGTCAGGCTTCAGCAATACATGAACCATGAACTTCCAGATGTTCAAGCTGGTTTTAGAAGAGGCAGAGGAACCAGAGATCAAATTGCCAACATCTGATGGATCATCGAAGAAGCCAGAGAGTTCCAGAAAAACATCTATTTCTGCTTTATTGCCTATGCCAAAGCCTTTGACTGTGTGGATCACAATAAACTGTGGAAAATTCTGAAAAAGATGGGAATACCAGACCATCTGACCTGTCTCTTGAGAAACCTATATGCAGGTCAGAAAGCAACAGTTAGAGCTGGACATGGAACAACAGACTGGTTCCAAATAGGAAAAGGAGTACGTCAAGGCTGTATACTGTCACCCTGCTTATTTAACTTATATGCAGAGTACATCATGAGAAACGCTGGGCTGGAAGAAGCACAAACTGGAATCAAGATTGATGGGAGAAATATCAATAACCTCAGATATGCAGATGATACCACCCTTGTGGCAGGAAGTGAAGAGAAACAAAAAGTCTCTTGATGAAAGTGAAAGAGGAGAGTGAAAAAATTGGCTTAAAGCTCAACATGCAGAAAACTAACATTATGGCATCTGGTCCCATCACTTCATGGGAAATAGATGGAGGAACAGTGGAAACAGTGTCAGACTTTATTTCTTTGGGCTCCAAAATCACTGTAGATGGTGATTGCAGCTATGAAATTAGAAGACGCTTACTCCTTGGAAGGAAAGTTATGACCAACCTAGATAACATTGAAAAACAGAGATATTACTTTGCCAACAAAGGTCCGTCTAGTCAAGGCTATGGTTTTTCCAGTAGTCATATATGGATGTGAGAGTTGGACTGTGAAGAAAGCTGAGTGCTGAAGAATTGATGCTTTTGAATTGTGGTGTTGGAGAAGACTCTTGAGATTCCCTTAGACTGCAAGTAGATCCAACCAGTCCATCCTAAAGGAGAACAGTTCTGGGTGTTCATTGGAAGGACTGATGTTGAAGTTGAAACGCCAATACTTTGGCTACCTCATGGGAAGAGTTGACTCATTGGAAAAGACCCTAATGCTGGGAAGGATTGGGGACAGGAGGAGAAGGGGATGACAGAGGATGAGATGGCTGGATGGCATCACTGACTCTATGAACCTGGATTTGGGTGGACTCTGGGAGTTGGTGATGGACAGGGAGGCCTGGTGTGCTGTGATTCATGGGGTCGCAAAGACTCGGACACGACTGAGTGATGGAATTGAACTGAACTGAACTGAACTGGTGGTTTGGTGGTTAAGAATCCGACTTCCAATGCAGGGGTCACAGGTTTGATCCCTGGTTCGGGGACTAAGATTCCATACACCATGGGGCGACTAAGCCGGGGCGCCTCACCTAGAGAGCCTGCGTGCTGCAGACTACAGCGCCTACACGCCCTGGAGCCCGTGTGCGACTGAGACTGGATGCAGGACCCCCAAAATAAATAAATAAATAAATAAAGAGCATTTGAGTTTGGAAATCTAGCCCCACCTCTTCTTAGTTGTGTGACTGAGGGTAAGTTCCTGAACCTCTCTGTGCCCCCATTACCCAATCTGTAAAACGGGCATGGTCCCGTCTAAGGGGGTGGCCCCCACTGAGGTTCAGCCGATTTTTGTCATCTGGTGGAAATGCAGACCCAAGGTGACCAGGACTTCTGCTTTGCTGAGTGAAAAGTGAATGCTAGTCGCACAGTCATGTCTGACTCTTTGCGGCCCCATGGACTATAGCCAGCCTGGCTCCTTTGTCCGTGGAATTCTCTAGGCAAGAATACTAGAGTGGGTTGCCATTCCCTTCTCCAGGAGCTCTTCCGGACCCAGGGATCGAGCCTGGGTCTCCTGCATTGCAAGCAGACTCTTTACCAGCTGAGCCGCCAGGGAAGCTTTGCTGAGAGAGCCGGGCAGTAGCATTTGGCCTACCGGGCCAGGATGGTGCCTCGGGCTCTGACGCAGTCCTGCCCTGCGCAGCCAGGAGACCAAGGCTCGGAGAGGGGAGGCGACTTGCCCAAGGTCACATAGCGTGTCCTGGTCAAAGCTAGAACGGGAACTCCCAGACCTGAGCCCTTTTCCTGCTGTCTTCTCTGCTATTTCCCCAAGTGGAAGGAAGGAGTTTAAAAGACCCACGTGCATTATTTCCTTTCTCCCATTAATTCCTCATCCAAAGGGGCTACAACTTACAAACTTGCAGCAGGGGCTGAAACTGTTAACATCAGAAACACATTGGCATGAAATATATTTTATACAGTTGCCACACACAGAGCATTTGTTGTTTTATCCAGACAGCTTTTTCAGTTCTGGGTCCACATGTGTTTTGTTTCTTGTTTTCTTTTTCTTGCGAGGGGTGGTGGGTCTTGTCACTGCCCCTTCATTTGCATCCTGCTGTCACCCTGCACGGGGCATGTTGGGACCCAGAACTGAAATACAGGAAAAGACTTAATGAAAGAGGTCAGAGCTCGGCTTGCTGAGCTTCGATGGGGGTGCCTCGGGAGGAGGTCTGTGGACAGAGCCACAGTTGGGGGCAAGATCAGCCCTCTCTGGAGCCGGCTGAAGTATCCACACAAAGTGGGGGTGCTCCACGGGATCCGGCCCCCATTGGTGACCGTCCCAACCTCCTGGATGCCCTCTTCTCTTTGTAGAGGAGACAGCATGCCTTCACCTCTCATGTCTCCTCTGGAGCCTCCATCAAACCCACGTCACAGTGAGTAATGGATGTTGCCCCTTCTTCCAGTGACAGATCCAGCTATATTCACACTGTGATTTTATGGATCTGTCTTCTCATGGCTGTATCCAGGGGCTCCAGTGATGGTCAGGCTCTTCCTGTCTCCTGGCTCGGTTTTCCTCTGTGTCCTCCTCGTTCCCGGGAGATTCCCATCTCGTGGTGGCTGCACTTGCCTCCAGCAGCCTCAGACCTGTGTCTGATTAGCATGGCCATGAGGGAGAAGAGAGTGTGTCTTTCCTGCCTGTGTCGTGTAAAGTCCCAGACCCAGCACTCGCTGGGTCGGCTCGGGTCCTCCAGGGATCAAACTTGGGGCCTCAGCAGTGAAAGTGGGGAGTCCTAACCACTGGGGAATCCCCTGCTTTCCCAAGCTCTCCTTGAGCTGGGAGCTGCGGCCGGGAGATGGAAGGTTCTCAAACGCGCCCTGGGAGCTGGCCTGGAGTGGTGTTGCTTGGACTCCATGATGAGGGAGAGGACAGGAAAACGGGGGCCCATCTCCTCCCTGCCTCCTCCTCGCCCCTTTCTTCCTCTACCGCTGGGTCCCCGTGTTCTCGGTCCTTTTCTGAATCTTGAGCCAGGCTGAGCCAGAAGGGAGGAGTTGGCTGCAGTCCCATTGCCTTGCTGCCCTGGTTTGGCCTGGAGTCAGAGGCCCCATGCCCACACCTCTGGGGACACGACGTGGCCACCCGGGGTGGACAGCAGCAGGCGTCCTTTTGGTAGATGTGACGGGAGGGGAAGGGGTGGTGGGGCCCCTGGCGGAAGTGGCGACTCCTCCGCTCTGACATCCTCTCTTCCAGGAAGCCCTCACCTCAGGCCCCGCTTCTGAAACCACACGGGGCTGGCTGGACGGATGCTGGGGAGAGGTCACCTGGCCTGGCCCTGGAGGGGCTTCCGCTGCTGATTTGCTAGGTGCCCGTGGCACACCCCCCTCCACCCAGGGATCGATCCTGTGTCTCTTATGTCTCTTGTGTTGGCAGGCGGGTTCTTTACCACTAACGCCACCTGGGAGACCCCCCGCCCCCGCCCCAGATGCTTAACAAGCAGCTTTTGGGTTCCTTCCAGAAATACTCTTCTCTGGGCCAAGCAAGCCCTATATGTTCATAAAGCTGTTCCACATTGAATGTGAATGTCAGGGTTTTCAACACTGTAGTCTGTCTCTTTTGAATTTGACTCTGTTGTAGCTTACCAAGTGTGTTAAGTTCTGAATTGGGCAGGAGCCTTCTCACCTCCCTCTTTTTACCTGTGAGACCTTTGTTAGTGCAATTCAAGCTTCCATTGATTTTGAAGATACCCATATTTTATGTTTGTTTGGGATTGACTGGGACACCTTTGGGATTCCAGATTCTTGCAGTCTCTCTGGGATTATGAAGCGGTAGAGACTCTTTCAAATACAAGGGATGGAAAAACTAGTTCAAGCAGGCTTCATGTGAAAAAAAGAAATGGGCTCCACACTTTCACTGCCAGAGCCGGGTTTGATCTCTGGTCTGGGAACTGAGATCCTGCAAGCTGCATGATGTGGCTAAAAAAAAGAGAAAAAAGGGCTTGCGTACCTGAAACGTATGTGGATGCATGGTTTGAGGTATGGCCAGGTCCGGTTGTCATTAGGAATTGGCCAAACTCTATTCCAAAGCTGCTGCACCATTTTATAGTTCTTCTTGCAGTGTATGAGGATTCTCATTTCTCTCCATTGTCACCAACGCTAGCATTGTCTTTTTGATTGTAGCTGTTCTAGGGGTGTGATGTGTTATCTCACTGTGGTTTTGTTGGATTTCTGTAATGACTAATGATACTGAGCGTCTTTTCATGAGTTCATTGGCCATCGGTGTACTGTCTTTGAGAAATGTCTATTTAAACCTTCTGCTCTTTTTAAAAAAGAATTATTTGTCTTTTTATTAAGTTGTAAGAGTTTTTTGTATATACTGGAAACAAGTCCCTTATTAGATATATATTAATAATTCACACATTCTGTAGATTGTCTTTTCTCTTTATCGTCTTTGAAGCACGATGTTTTTAACTTTGCTAAAGTCCACTTAATCTAATTTCTTTTAGTTGCCTATATATCTCGTGTCATATCTAATAACGCTTTGCCTACCCCAAGGTCACAAAGATTTACACCTATGTTTTCTTCTAATGGTTTTATAGTTTCAGCTCTTACTTTTAGGTCTGTGATCCACTTTGAGTTAATCTTTGTATACAGTGTGAGAAGGAGTCCAACTTAATTGTTTTTGGATGTGGATACCCAGTTTTCCCACTAGCATTTGTTGAAAAGACTGTTCTTTCCCCGTTTAATTTTCTTAACACTTTGTTAAAAATTTACTGACTGTAAATGTAAGGATTTATTTCTGTACCCAGTTGTTTTCCATCGATCTGTATACCTGTCCATATGCTAATGCAGTACCACTTCTTACAGTTTGGAGGTAGAGTGCAAGTAAAGGGCAAAGCATGTGCAAAGGCCCAGGGGCAGGAACAGGCCTTGAGTTTGTAGCTGGGCAGAGTGGAGCCCACACTCCCTTGTGAACCAGGAAAACAAAGCTAACCCTTTTCCTTCAATTTTGGTCCAGCGAGGATCCTGGTCAGAAGGCCCTGCTGAGTTTCAGTTCTGATCTTAGGCAGGACAGACCGACATAAAAAGGAACTACCCTTTCTCTCATTTTTACTGGCTGCTGGGTGTTGGCAGCCCCTCGGGGAGCCCATCAGAGGAGGACCCTGAGTTTCCTGGTTCACGTCTTGAGCATCTCCCACCTGGACCAGTAGCCACTAGCCAGTCTTCTGGCCTTTATGTTCATTTTATGTTCTCACCAGTGCATCTTCCACTTGGCAGTCAGAGGGATTCTGTAAAGGGTAAATAAATGGGATGTTGCTAGGCCTCAGCTCGTAACCCCCCCATTGCTTCCCCGAGGCTCTTGGGATGAGCCTGAAGAGCACACTCCGGCCTTCCCCGATCTGTGTTTAGCGCGTGCCTCCAACCTCATCACACTGCTGTGGCCTCTCTGGCCTCCGGGCTGTTTCTTGATGCCTCAGGGCCTTTCCTTGAGCTCCTCTCTTGCCTGGAGTGTCATTCCCACAAGTTTTTGCATGGCCCATGCTCTCATTTCCTTCAGGTCTCCACCTGGAGGCCCAGCCCCTCAAAGACAGACCACTGCACCTCCCTCACTCTCTGTTTCATTTTTCACCTATAACTTATCTGTCATATAACTTGTATTTATTAGAGAGGAAAGTATTCCCATTTAACTCTCAGAAAGATTATAAACAGTATAGCAGTTCCGAGCACTGACTCCAGAGCCAGACCGGTTAGGCCCCAGTCTGCTGTGTGACCTCAGGCAGATGACCTGACCTCTCTGGGCTTCAGTCCTCATATGTGTCAAATGAGGGTAAAAACTGGAACCATCTCGGGGCTGATGGGAGGGTTCTGGGAGCCTGACAAGCACGTACGCCCTCCCTGAGCGTTAGCTCTTGTTATTCCTGTCAGTGGTCAATGCTCAACTCTGCTTTGACCGTGAGCTCCCTGAGGGCTGTCCTGGGCTCGGTCTGTTTCTGTTGAGTTTGGGAACCAATGGAAATACATCCCCTGGGTACTGGGTTGGCCGAAAAGTTTGTTCAGGTTTTCCTGCAGGCTATTAAAACTTGAACAAACACTTTGGCCAACCCAATAAAGGAGCTCGATAGTCAGTGACTGGCCTGCTTCTGCCTCACTTCCTCCCTGAAGCCGTTCTGGCCTGCACTGTCCTTCCCCTTCTCTGATTTATCACGAGCCCTTTCACCCCTTGGGGCTGTTGTCTGAGCCCCTTCCTCCCCTCTCCCTCCCCTCCTCCTCCCCTCCTCCCCTCCCCCTCTGCTCCCCCTCTCCCCTGGAGCACCTTTCCCAACTTACTTGCCTCCAGAGAGAGGGCTCCATCTCCCTCTTTTGCGCTGGCCTGTCCCTGGCCCAAGGCAGGCGCTCAGAAAACCCCCAGGGTCTGAGGTTACAAAACATCTGGACCTTGGCACCGTTAGGATCTGCTCCTGTTTGGGCAGAGAAGAGATAAACGTGGCTAGAGGAGGGTTGTGTTTGGAGCTGGTGCTCTGCAGGGTACGCTCTGAAGGCACCCGACACCTGGCTGGCCCACTGCTGCTTGCGGGCCCAGCTCACCTGTCCTGATCCTGGCAGGTGAGCGGCAGGCCTGATTCTGGCCAGCATAGACTCAGTGCTCACTGAGGCTGTCCTTTCTCAACTGGGCTGCTTTTCCTACAGTATCTGATTTACCCCTCACCATGGGCTTCCCTGGTGGCTCAGCTGGTAAAGAATCTGCCTGCAATGCAGGAGACCTGCGTTTGATCCCTGGGTCGGGAAGATTCCCTGGAGAAGGGATAGGGTACCCACTCCAGTATTCTTAGACTTCCCTGGTGGCTCAGCTGGTAAAGAATCCACCTGTAATGCAGGAGATCTGGGTTCAAGCCCTGGGTCGGGAAGATCCCCTGGAGAGGGATAGGCTACCCACTCCAGTATTCTTGGGCTTCCCTGGAGGCTCAGCTGGTAAAGAATCCACCTGCAATGCGGAGACCTGGGTTTGATCCCTGGGTTTGGAAGATCCCCTGGAGACGAGAAAAGCTACCCACTCCAGCATTCTGGCCTGGAGAATTCCATGGACTGTATAGTCCATGGGGTCGCAAAGAGACAGACACGACTGAACGACTTTCACTCACTCATTCACTCATGATAGACTCAATGGACACGAGTCTGAGCAAACTCCAGGAGATAGTGAAGGACAGGGAGCCTGGCATGCTGCAGTCCATGGGGGTCGCGAAGAGTTGGATACGACCGAGCGACTGAACAACAATGACAAATGACCATGAGCAGGTTCAGATGGCCAGGTTCAGATCCAGGTTCAGATCCAGGTTCCTCCTCTTACTTCTCAGAGGCCTTGGTCCATCCCGCTGAGCCTCCCTCCATCTCCTCATCTGTTAAATGGGATAGTAACAGAACCTACCTCCCAGGCACAGGGTAGAGGCTCAGTCCTTGTCACTATCTTCCTTCTCATCACTGGATTTCTTTTCTTTTTTTTCTTTAAGTTTATTTAGCTGTGTCGGGCCTTAGTTGTGGCACGTGGTACCTTCAGTCTTAGTTGAGGCAGATGAGATCTTAGTTGAGGCATGTGGGATCTAGTTCCCTGACCAGGGCTCAAACCTGGGCCCTCAGCGTTGGGAGCACAGAGTCTCAACCACTGGACCACAGGGAAGTCCCATCACTGGTTTTCAGATGATAAACCTGCAGCTCAAAGTGGAGGGCATCTGGGCCAAGGTCACCCAGCTGCCCAGGGGTAGAAACAGCCCTGGAGCCCACGTGTGGCTGTGCTGGGAACCAGCTGGCTGGAGCATCATGTCTGTGATTTTTGAGAGAGTAGAGAGATGGAGAGATACTGAAACTTATGGGCATGCTGAAGCCAGCTGATTAGAGAAAATTATCTGTGCCAGCCCAGTCCTGTTGGTTAAGCGGTGTGGCCCGAAAATCTCCCCTGATATCTCGAGGCCTGGCTAGTCTCTGCTTCTCAGTTCCTTATCACACTTCCTATGGAGCTGGAACCCTTGGATTAAGCCTGTCCTCTGGAATGTCCCAGCCTGTGCTTTGGTAAGAGTGAGAAATGGTGGCAAGGGGCTGGCAGATTCAGGCTCCTGACTGGCCTCTTTACATCTTTTCTCCATGTCCCCATGAAGGCCAGTGGTTCTGTTTTTTTTTTTTTAAAGATTTCTTTCTTTCCTTTTTTTTTTTTTCAGGTGCACCATTTTAAAACTTTTTATTGAATTTGTTACAGTATTACTTCTGTTGTTTATGTTCTGGTTTGGCCAGGAGGCATGTAGAATCTTAGCTCCCAGAACCCTCTGCCCTGGAGGGCTCAACTGCTAGACCACCAGGGAAGTCCCCAAAGTGTTCTTTATACCCATTTTACAGATGAGAAACCTGGAGGCCGGGGAGGGGCAGTGTCTGTGACCACCTCTGTGATCTACCAGACTCTGCCTCTGACTTTCTCTCTCTCTCCTGCTCTCTCTCTTGTTTTTTCTCCTCCAGCCACACTGCCTCCGGGGTGTTTCCCTTTCACACCCCACGTGCTCCCACTCTGCCCCTTTGCATTTGCTGTTCCTGCTGCCAGGCATGCTCTTCCCCCAGATTTCTGCAGGAGCCCCTCCTTGGCTTTGTCCACCCTCTCTGTTCAGATGTCAACCCCCTTGGAGGGACCTTCCCTGCCCTCCTGTTTTGAAGGAAAATCTCCTTGCCCTAGACCTCGTAGCCTCTTGTTCTGATGTGTCTTAATAATATTTTTCTGATCTTGTGTAATACAATTTTTTTTTAAGCGTATCTTCTTTATTAGAATGTAATATCCTCCAGGGCCTTCCCAGGTGGCTCAGTGGGTAAAGAATCTTCCTGCAGTGCAGGAGACGTAGGAGACATGGGTTTTAGCCTTGGATCACGAAGATCCCCAGAGGAGGGCATGGCAACCCAGTCTGGTATTCTTGCCTGGAGAATCCCGTGGACAGAGGAGCCTGGTGGGCTACAGTCCACAGGGTTGCAAAGAGTCTGACACGACTGAAGCGACTGAGTATGCACGCATGCAGTATCCATCAGATGAAGAATTTTTCTAGTTTATTAACAAATGTATCCCCCAGAATGCTGCCTGTTTTGGAGGACCTGCTCAGGGGATGTTTATTGAGTGCATAAATGAATGAACGAGGTTACCCAGCTCCAGGTCCCAGTTTGTGCAGAGCAGAGCTGGGACTTGGCTCAGACCTGGCTGATCTGGAGGCCGTTTGGTGCCCTCTGGGTTGATGTTGCTCATCCCTGCCCTCTCCTCTCACCTAGGAGCTGGCCAAGAGGACCCCCGGCAAGCACCCCGACCACCCCGCGGTCCAGAGCGCCCTGCAGGCCATGAAGACCGTCTGCTCCAACATCAACGAGACCAAGCGGCAAATGGAGAAGCTTGAGGCCCTGGAGCAGCTGCAGTCGCACATCGAAGGCTGGGAGGTGTGTCTGGGGCAGGAGACAGACCCGGGCTGGGGGAGTGCACAGCTGTGGGTCCACGCCGCCGTCTGGGCACCAGCTTTGGCCTGTGGCATATTTTGTTTGGCCTGCATGTTCCTTGCAAAAAAAAAGTTTAATTGTTTTTCCCTGAGGTCCCCATAAAAGTATAGATTTCAAGTTTCTCTTAAAAAATTGGTGACCCTGGGCCCCCACTTTCCACGGCATCAGCCATTGGAGCCTCTAGTTTTTCTCCCTCCCCCTCCCCCATGTGTATCCAACTCTTTGTGACCCCCATGGAGCGCAGCCTGCCAGGTTCCTCTGTCCATGGAATTTTTTAGTCACGCTCTCCTTCACATGTTTCCTGACCTGCCTGGTGTCCTTCGAATGCCAAAGTCAAGGGTAGTGTTTAAGGGTTCACTCCAGGACGGAATTCTGGCTTTAGCGTTCTTTTACGGTGGCTTTAGGCAAATGTCTTAACTTCTCTGAACCATGCTTTCTTTATCTATACCTGTACATAGTAGGTACTCAATGAATGGTAGGTATGGCTGTTACTGGGGTTCCCTGGTGGCTCAGCGGTAAAGAATCTGCCTGCAGTGCAGAAGATGCAGGTGGCACGGGTTCGATCTCTGGGTGGGGACGATGCCCTGGAGGAAGGCGTGGCAACCCATTCCGGTATTCTTGCCTAGAGAGACCCGAGGGCAGAGAAGCCCAGTGGGCTGCAGTCCGGGGGTCACCAAGAATCAGACACGACGGAAAGCGAGTTAGCACAAGCACGTGGATATTACTGTGGTTGTGATTATTTGGGGATGGGATTCTTGATCTCTTTTGTTGTGGCTTCGTTATATTATTAGAGCTTTCCTGAAAATCTGTAGAAGGAAATGGGAAAATCTGAATAAATAAAAAAGTTAATATCCGAATAAGTACAGCTGGAATGGGAGATTGAGACTAAAGGGGAAAGACTCTTGGACATAGATTTTTCTCTGAATCATCGGCCTTAGACCGTTTGGATTTTCTGGCACTTGCTTCGTTTGGGATTTCCACTTCATCTTCCTGTGTAGTGTGTGTATGTGTGTTCCGTCGCTCAGTCGTATCCAACTCTTTGTGACCCCATGGACTGCAGCCTGCCAGCTTCCTCTGTCCATGGAATTTTTCAGTCAAGTATATTGGAGCGGGTTGCCATTGCCTCCTCCAGGGAACCTTCCCAACCCAGGGACCGAACCCACACCTCTTGTGTTTCCTGCATTAGCAGGCAGATTCTTTACCACTCGCGCCTCCTGGAACACTTGCCCTTTGTTGGGGAGTCCTAAATGAGACTGTATCGCTGGGAGGTCGCGGGTGTGGCTGCAGAGGGGAGACGCCTGTGTTCAGGAACGAGGTGGGTGGTTGTGCATGAGCGTTTATCATGTGCCCATTCTCCTTCCTGCCCAGCTGAGGCTGGAGAACAACAATTGCATTTCTCAGACTCCTTGAGATGGGATGGGATCGGCCAAGGTCAGATCCAGCTGTGTGAGATTTGGAAGGCAGGGTTGGTACAGGGGTCACCCTTCTGCTTTTGCAGCAAAGCCCGGTTGTGGTTGTGTTGGCTCTCTGTGATAGCGTTTGCAGAGGGCCCAGCTTCCAGCCTCTGGGTGTCAAGGGGAATGCTTCTGTTGTGCTGTTGTCGGTGTGTGTCTGGCAGGACAGGGTGGCTTTGCAGCTGATAGTTAAGGCTACATCACCTGAGGCCTGCGGCAGCAGCTTGGGCAGCATTTCCTGAGAGTACCAGCTTGGGTGGGCTTTCCCATTGGCGTGACAGTAAAGAATCCACCTGCAAAGTAGGAGACGTGGGTTCGACCCCTGGGGTGGGATGATCCCCTGGAGGAGGACATGGTAACCCACTCCAGTATTCTTAACTGGAGACTCCCGTGGACAGAGAAGCCTGGAGGGCTATACAGTCTATGGGGTCGTGAAGAGTCAGACACACCTGAAGCCCCTGAGCACGCACACACCGGCTTGGCAGGTGGGGGTCTGATCGTCCCTTTCCGCAGTGAGGGCAGGGGCAGTGACCCCCCTGGAGGGCCGGTTCGGCGGTGTTCTTAGTTTTCTGGCAGCTGTGATTCTAGGCTGCTCTAGCCCCTCCAAGAATTGAGTAAGGCCCTCATTTTTTTCTGCTTAAAATGCTTAGCTTGGTTTCTGTTCCTGCAACTGAAAATTGTGTCACTTAGGGTGTTTCCTCTAAGGAATCTCGTTTTACCTTCATGATGCCAGAGCTCTGATTTCGTTTCTTGTGACCCTCTCTGGTTCCATGATGGCGCGGCTCCAGGTATCATCTGACACAAATCAGGAGGAGACGGGACACAGTTCTCCTCCCTCGTAGAGGAAAACACTTCCCAGAAGCCCCAGAGGGACTTCCTTTTCCATCTCACTGGCCAGAAATTGGTCACTTGGCTGCTTTCACCAAATATGCTAACCTGAAGTGTATATACAGTGGACATGTTTAAGTATCTCTCTGTTGAGGCTTGAGCTTCCTAGCAGCTAAGGTAAAAAGAGCAGGACACATCAGTTACTTAGCGTTCACTTGTCCAAAAAGGAAGAAGCTGGGCAGTTCTTCTGGGAGACAGAGTTCTCGACATCCAGCTAGAAAGAACATTTCTCATGTGGGCCCCTTTGAGGAGAGCATTAAGCAAGCAGTTTGGCAGCCAGACCAGAAGTGATTTCCAGATGCCTTCTGGTAAATGCCTAGGGAAATAGGAACTAAGGGTCTTTGAGGCTCTTTTGACCCTGAAAAATCTGCAGTTTGAGAATGGCCCTTATTTTGATCAGTATTGCTGGGTGCAGTAGGAAATAAAGTGACCCAGAGTAAGAGTTGCTGGCAATTATTGAGCATGTGTTATACGTTATTCCAACACTGGACGAGAGGGCTGTTGCTATCCCCATTTTACAGAGTAAAAAACTGAGGTGCAGGCTCTTGACTTTGGGTCCAGCCTTTTAAATTACAGATGATCTTGCCTTAAGCAAGTCTGTCTTATTTTCGGTCTCATTTCCCCCTACTTGTCTAATTTCGGGCTTCCCTTGTGGTTCAGTCAGTAAAGAATCTGCCCTCAATGCAGGAGACCCAGGTTCGATCCCTGGGTCAGGAAGATTCCTTGAAGAAGGAAATGGGAATCCACTCCAGTATTCTTGCCTAGAGAATTTCGTGGACAGAGGAGCCTGGTGGACTGTAGTCCATGGGGTCACAGAGTCAGCCACGACTGAGCGACCACCTTTTTACTTTTACCTGTCTAATTTCAGAAGTAGTATCTCTAACGCTGTCTCCTGGTGTCATTTTGTCAATAAAGTGAAGCATAGAACACAGATGATTTTAGGAAAATGTGACATAGTTTTCTGTATAGTAGAAAGGTTTTCAAGTTTGATCCTCAGAGTGAACTTGGGAAAATAATATGTTCCAGCTAGAACAAATAATGTTTAACTGTGAAGCTGCTTGCAATAACTTCATGCCATGGCAGTTAGCACCTCAGGGGACAGGATGAAGGGTGGCATTCACAGTGAACAAAGGTGGTTGCAGGTCCTGATTTCTGATTCTCTTCTTGATACTTTCTAGTCTGTTTGACCTCTTGCCAATCTGATTAGATAGCTGTCATCTCTCTCGGAATATGGCTGGCAAGGGACTTGTTTGTGGGGGAGGTTGATCTTGTCTTGGCCACTCTCTTGCTGTGTGCTCAGGCTTGCATCATTAGTTTGATCTCTGATCTGTGGTTGTTTTTGGCCTGATCCTCTATAAGCCAATTGTCCTTTTTAGTTGTGGGACTGGTTTAGTTAAAACCAGATAAGGTAATCCATAAATCCATTTTATTGAGCACCAGGAAATGGGAGTATGTCATAAGAGTGTGGAAGTAAGCATATGGGCCTGCCCCTCTGCTTGGAGGGATGTCTCTGCCTCAGTTTCCTTATCTGATAAGTTTGGATAATGGCAGGAGGCCACATGGGTCACTTGAGGATTCGGGGATTAGGAGAATGCAAAGCGCTCAGAACAGTGTTTTTTTTTTTTTATTGGTTCAGAGTAAATACTCCATAAATGTCAGGAAGAGCCGTGGCTGCAAAGCAGGATTTCTTGTTTGATTTTTTTTACATGAGAAAGCATCATGCAACTTTGGCAGGGCTCGTACCAGTGTGGGCTGACCCTCCTGCAAAGGGATGCTCCACAGACTTCCGTGACAAGCTCGCGGTCGTAAAAAGACATGCATGCTCTTAATAAGAAAGAGAGAGGACACATCACTCTTGCTGGCTCTGGAAGCCCTGGTTTAAGAGACTGCCCACTGCTCACTCCCCCAAAGAGGGACAGCAGGAAAGAAGCGTGAGGAAAACACCAAGTCATTAACAAGAGGGACCGTAAATAGAAGTTGTTGTATGTTTTTCCCACCCTCTCTGGGATACCTCGTGCTCTTGCCCCTCTGAAGATCCCTGCTCTAGACCCACAAATGCATCAAAAACGCTTCAGGGCCCCCTCTAGGAAGAGCACAGGTGGCAGAGGGGAGTGGGTAGGACTGTAGGGCCACCTGTCTGGGTTCAGGTCTCCCCTCACCCACTGACTAGCTGTATCGTCATCGTGAAAGTCGCTCAGTCGTGTCCGACTCTTTGCAGCCCCATGGACTATACAGTCCATGGAATTCTCCAGACCAGAATACTGGAGTGGGTAGCCTTTTCCTTCTCCAGGGGATATTCCCAACCCAGGGAGCGAACTCGGGTCTCGCGCAATGCAGGCAGATTCTTTACCAGCTCGTTCTTTGCCTGAGTCACCAGGGAAGCCCAAGAATACTGGAGTGGGTGCTGCTGCCGCCAAGTCGCTTCAGTCGTGTCCGACTGTGCAACCCCATAGACGGCTGCCCAATGGGCTCCCCCGTCCCTGGGATTCTCCAGGCGAGAACACTGGAGTTGGTTGCCATTTTCTTCTCCAATGCATGAAAGTGAAAAGTGAAAGTGAAGTCGCTCAGACATGTCCGACTCCTAGTGACCCTATGGGCTGCCTCCTACCAGGCTCCTCCGTCCATGGGGTTTTCTAGGCAGGAGTACTGGAATGGGGTGCCATTGCCTTCTCCTACTGGAATGGGTAGTCTATCCCTTCTCCAGGGGATTTTCCAGACCCAGGGATCGAACCCAGGTCTTCTGCAATGCAGGCAGATTCCTTACCAGCTGAGCCACCAGGGAAACCCAAGAATACTGGAGTGGGTAGCCTCTCCCTTCTCCAGGGGATCTTCCCAACCCAGGGAGCGAACTCATGTCTCCCGCAATGCAGGCAGATTCTTTACCAGCTCTTTCTTTCCCTGAGTCACCAGGGAAGCCCAAGAATACTGGTGTGGGTAGCCTCTCCCTTCTCCAGGGGATCTCCCAGACCCAGGAATTGAACCCGGGTCTCCTGCGCTGCGGGTGGACTCTTTAGCAGCTGAGCCCCCAGGCAAGCCCGGACTAGGTATGTGGCCTTGAACAATTCACTTTGCTCTTCTGTATCTTTGTTTCCTAAAGTGAAACTCCGTTTCTGTAAAATGCGAGCTCTAAGGATTATTGGAGTTCTGTAAGATGCTTAGAACCAGAGCTGGCAGGTGGTCAGCCTCATGCCTGCGCCAGCCTTCGCCCTCCCCTCTGCATGTCGCCGCTTCACGTCTGCTCTGTCTGAAGGAGGGCTGCAGCCCTGACCGGCGGACACCTTGGTGTTCAGCCTCTTCGTGTGTATCTGGTCCTTAGCACCACCCCGACCTGGGTTCAGGGATTCCAGGGAGACTGTCAGCTGGGCTTCTTTCTCAGCAGGCCTGGGGTGGAAGGGGCCTCCTGGGCACTTCAGATGCAATTTTCTGCGTGGCCCTTGGCTGAGGCCAGGGAGGCAACTTCCCAGGCTGGGAGTGCTTCTTCTCTGCGGTCCCCTGGCCTTGGTCTAGGACTGCATGCCCTCTGGGCTCTTGGCTCCTACAACCCGGCCGGGTGGTAGGTTCCTGTACAAGCAGCCTTCCACCCTGAAAGGCAGTGGGCGTGACAGCGTCTTGGTTCCGTTCACTTTGGTGTCTGCTGGTGCTCTGTATCTCACAAATCTGGGTGTTGCCTCTACTCTGAGCATAGTTATTCTAAAATACTACACATTGGAATGCTATCCTGGTGGCTCAAAGGGTTAAGAATCCTCCTGCAATATGGGAGGCCTGGGTTCCATCCTGGGTCGGGAAGATCCTCTGGAGGAGGGCATGGCCACCCACTCCAGTCTTCTTGCCTGGAGAGTCCCATGGACAGAGGAGCCTGGCGAGCTACAGTCCATGGGGTTGCAAAGAGTCGGACATGACTGAATGATTAAGCACAGCCCACGTAAGCAACCCAAATCCCCTTTGGAGCCTGGAAGGACTGGTAGGTGGGCACAAGTGAGGTGGGTGGAGGAGCTAGAAGCGTGTGGGCTCGAAGGAACTGTCACGTTAACATCTGCTCTGAGCCGCCCTGTGGGCCACCGATGGCGGGCCTCTCATCACCAGCGAGTCGCGCGCTCCCTGTTTGCGTGGATGCTGAGGCTCCAAGGGGCGCTTTTACCCCCATACCCTTGGAGCAGCAGGCACACTACCTTGCTGGATCACTGTGCTGAGGGCGTCACATATCTGCCAGGGGCACACAAGCGTCCAGGCTGTGATTTCTGTATGTGCTTGGGTCCTGTGCTGCACAACCCTAGACTGCGAAGAAGCTGGTTTGCAAAGACCCAGAGGGAGCTCTCTGGCACCACTGCTGGCCCATGGGCACCAAGCAAACCAACTCTGACAGCAACGGAGGGAATTGCAGTGGGCAGTTATCAGACAGTCTCATTTCTGAGTTGCCAAAACCAGTTCCCCTTGCTGGGTCTCAGAAATAATTGAGATGGCAGGCCTCTCTGGGGTATGAGCACCTGTTGCTCCTGGGTGCTGAGCGTCTGGGGAAGGAGATTCTGTGAAGAATCCCTCCCACTTTCCTTCCTCAGTTCATTTCCCGGCGGAGACAGCATCTTGTCTCTTGGTTTCTTCCTGCTCTGTGATCTGCAGGTTCGTAATGAATTTCCACTAAAACAAACACTTTTGTGTCATACTCTCTGGGTCTCAGTGTCAGAGGCCCCACCTGTGGATGGGGCTCCATCCTTATCTTGATGTATTTGAAGTACATCAAGCACTTAAAGTTGGAGGCTCTAGGAAAGAGACTTTTAATGGTTTAAGTGAGATAAATGTTTATGTCTCGGGATTTCCCTGGCAGTCCAGTGGTTCCGGCTCTGCACTTCCAGTGCAGTGGGCATAGGTTCGATCCCTGGTCAGGGAACTAAAATCCAGCATGCCGTGCAATGCAGCCAAAACAAAAACAGCAAGAAAAACAAACAACCCAGTGGTTTATTTCTCAGTAGCGATGCAGGCCAGGGGTGGGGCGGCTCTGCTCCCTTCAGACCCTGGCCCCTTCCAAGGCTGCCCTCTGCCGTCTGCTACAGCGGGTCCTGCCGCTGTGGCCACCTTCCAGCCTAGACAAGAGGAGACAAGGGAGGAACGGGAGGGAGGCGGTTTTCTCTCAAGAAAAGGATGTTGAAGTGGGGCACGCTGGCTAGAATATCATCACAGGACCACGCCTGGCATGAGGGGTGCTGAGACATAGAGTCTGGTTGGGCAGCCGCGTGCCAGCTGAAACCGCCTTCCTCGGATGGAAGAGGACCATGGGTCTGCAACCGCCCCCTCCCCAGGGGCCCATGTCCTCCAAGGTCTCTTTCCCGCTTCCTCTCTCTTATCACTGTAAAATCTCTCTGCCCTGGCCTTGGTCGCCTCAGAGCTCCAGGTGGACCTGTGTGGTCCCTGGCTCTGAGGACTCCTTCTAGCAGCGACCTCGCCCCATCCGTAGCCTCAGCCTCTTTTATCCTCACCATCCTCCTAGGCCTCCCCAGTGCCTTTCCTGATCACACTGCTTGAACCCCACCAAGGGTCAGTGCACTCCACGCACACCTAGCATCTTGGTTATTTAGCACAGAGGACCAGGTAGAATTCAGGAACGGTTCCCAACTCTGCTCACATCCCCAGCTAGAGGGGGTGCTCTCAGAATCCTTCCCCTGGTGGTGTTCACGTGGGGTTGGTCACTTGTTCTGCGAGCGTTTGTTGAGCACCTACTGTGCCAGAGTGTGTGGGAGGTGCTAGAAATACAGTGGCAAATGCTTATGCTTGACAATACTTCCTGTCCTTGTCAAAGTGGCATTCTTTATATATATATACATATATATATGTATATATATATAAAATGAATTCTGTCAGTATTTAAAAGATGTTTATGTGTTTGTTTGGCTGTTCTCGGTCTTAGCTGCAGCACGCAGGCTCTTTAGGTGTGGTAGGAGAACTCTTAGTTGCGGCATGTAGGATCCAGTTCCCCAACCAGGGCTCGAACCTGGACCCTCTGCCTCGGGAGCTTGGTGTCTTAGTCACTGGACCACCAAAAAAGTCCCAGAGGTGGCATTCTCGTGGAGGAGATGAAATAACAAGTCAAGACACAAATAGATAAGGCGGGAGGGGATTGGCAAAACAACCAACCAACCAAAACGCAACAAAACCTATAACAAAGCACAGCCTGGGCCGTGTGGGCTGAGTGAGTCCTTCCGCCTCGCTGGGTCCCAGGTCCCCTCTCTGAGCGGTGATCGTCTCTGTATGCTCCTACCAGCATTATTCTGGCACACGCCCCAGAGGGAAGCCGTGTACTGGCTTTCCATCTGCTCACCTCCAGTGGTGCATTGAGCTTTTGGGGTTGTGAGGGAGGCAGTGGCAGGTCTGTCTCTGGGAACCGAGAAGGGTATTCCCAAGGGCGCCCCTGGATTCACCAGCTCATGCACTGCACCCCTCCCACCCCGACCCCGTTGCTCTCCTAGGGCTCCAACCTCACGGACATCTGCACCCAGCTCCTCCTGCAAGGGACTTTGTTAAAAATCTCCGCGGGCAACATCCAGGAGAGAGCTTTCTTCCTCTTTGACAACCTGCTTGTCTATTGCAAGCGGAAGTCCAGGTGAGTGGCTGGAGGCGGGCCAGCGCTGCCCGGGTGGGTCAGGAGGCTGGGATCGGGTTTCACTCTTGACAGATTCTCCTGGGGCTTACTGGCTTCTTCGCTCGTCCTTTCCCTCCCCGGGCCTCCCTTTTCTCCTCTGAGTTGAGGGTTTTGTTTTCTATTAGCACTCTCCAGGAATATAGGTTACTTAAAATTTTCTAGTAGTTGCATTTAGAGAAGCAAAAAGAGGTAGGTGGAATGAATTTAAATAATATATTTTATTTTCCCCAGTATATCCCCAAATATTATTATTCTACCTAACAGTTTAAAAAATTGATTGAACAGGTAGTTTGCCTTCTTTTCAAGAATGTACACTAATACTTTAAAATCTAGCGTGTCTGTTACGCTCACGGCGCGTCTCAGTTTGTGCTTGGGACCTTTTAAGTGCTCAGTAGTCACAAGTGGCTTGTGGCCGCCGTAGTGGACAGTGTAGGTTGAGACGGTCATGGGAGTTTGGAGATTTTTTTGTGGTTAGCATCCTGTGATTCTAAGATCCAAAGATAGATGGTTTGAGAGGAGGGGTCCTTCTTCTGTTATATTTTTTGAGGGAAAGAGAGTGTCTTTGTCATCTTTGTGTCTTTCATTGGAGCTTCTTAAACTTTGTAGAGTGCATGTTCGGGGGGATGAGTGATAGACCGATGGGGATGGATGTATGGTAGGGTGTGTGGGCAAATGAGAGAGGGATAGATGTGTAGGTGGAAGTGTGAGAGATTAATGGGTGTAGTGAAGGGAGGCCGGGAGGCAATGCTTGTGGACGCGTGTATGAATTGATTGTTGGACAGATGAGTGAGTAGATGAATGAGTGAGTGGTTGGAGTTTAGGAGCTGGCTGGATCAAGGGATAGATAGTTGGTTGGGGGAATCTATGTTTAGGTCGTTGGAGAATGGATATGAAGACATGATGGGCTGGCAGAGGTGGGTTTAGATGACAGGTGAGTTGGGGCCTTTATAAGTAAATGGGTAGATGGATGGATGGTTGGAAGGTCATAAAATTGGGAGGCTGGGTGGATGGTGGAGGTTTAGAGATTAGTGGATAGATGGTCTGTTGCATGGGCGTGTTGAAGCATGATTGGCTGGCAGTTGCCAGAGTGGCTAGTCCCTGGTGTGGGAGGTTGGGTGATTGGATGGTTGAGTTGATGGAGAGATGAATGATTGAGTGGAGAGAGGGAAAGTTAGGAGCTGGGGGGGTGGGGGCATGAGAGGATGGTTGGATGGATGAGTGGGTGGATAGGTTGGTGGGCCAAGAGAATTCCTGCCTTTCAGTTTTCTCGCTGAGGCGGTGGAGGACAGTCGCAGCTGGCCAGTGCAGCCCTTTTTTAATGAAACTTCTTCCTGCTACGTTGTTTCAGGGATGAAAAAGTGACTTCCCAGAGGCTTCTTTATTCTTTTATCTAGCTAAAGCAAGGGCTGAGGGGAGGTCCAGATCTGGGCCCTACTCTCAGCATCACCTCTGCTTTCCTTCATTTACTAAGGCTTTGAGGCCCTTCAGGTCCCCGTGGCCCCATCAGCCCGGGTGAGTTTGCTCAGGCTTCAGCCGCCCCCGTGCAGGCCCTTCCTCTGCTGGAGCCATAGCAGCTGATGCTGGTGGTCCTGGGCCCCCAGGGGCTCCTTCTGGGGCCAGCCCTGTGGCCGCAGGAGCTCTTGTAACGCCGTTTCTGGCCTCAGACTTGCGAGTGAGTGGGGCCGGCTGGAGGCAGAGGGCACACGTCACCCTGGAGAAGCTGGCAGGCTGCCACCTTTCCTGCACTGGGTCAGGAGCCCGAGCGCTCGGCCCTGAGCTGTCTCAGAGGGAGGGGGCAGTCAGCAGTGGATGGAGCTCTCTGCCTGACTCTGATGTGGTCCCAGGAAACGCCCGGTGCTGGTGGGTGTCTGCCTCTGTTTGTGTCCTTGCCAGGCACCACCAGTCTGGGTCATGGGTCAGGAGAGGTCTCTGACTCAAGAGTGCTTCTGGTCTAATTCAAAACTGTAGGCCGTTCAGGACTTCCCTGGTGGTCCAGTGCTTAGGAATCCGCCTTTCAATGCAGGGGACGCAGGTTCCATCCCTGGTTGGGGAACTAAGGCCCCCTACGCAGAGGGGCAGCTAACCTTGCGTGCCTCAGCTACTGAGTCCGCAAGCTGCAGTGAAAGATTCCCCATTATACAGCGAAGATCCTGCCTGCTGCAGCTAGGACCTGAGTGGCCAAAGAAATATGTATTAAGAAAAATTAAACAGAGGCTTCTTGGGTGTCAGAAGTGGAAGGGAGAGTATTAAAAACCCATCTCCCCATTCTTCAGAAGAGGAACCTGGACATGGAGGAGCTAAGTCTCGTGTATTTCAATTGCTTGTATCAGATCACGGAGGTGTCCGCAGTGTGTGGCGGTTAAAAAGGCAGAGACGCTGCCCTGCCAGCTGCCAACTCTTAATGCCTCTGTCTTTGTATCTGCTTAGTGGAGGTGAAAACACTCCCTGTCTCCCGAGGTTGTTTTTACAGATGAAGATAAAACATGTAAGGTGGTTAGAATCATGCTTGGTACAGGGTGAAATCTAAAACTGTGTCTCTCCTTGGTTTTGCCACACACAGCTCACACTTCACTTGGGTCTTCATTTCATTTAGGCCGCGCCATGCGGCATGTGGGATCTTAGTTCCCCTACCAGGGATCAAACCTGTGCCCTCTGTGTTGGGAGCGTGGAATCTTAACCGCTGGACCTCCAGGGAAGTTCCAAGACCCTTCCTTTTCGTTGCAACTTCTGCTCCAGACCTTTTTCTCCTTGAGTCTTCTTCATTCCTCATAAAGGGCACCACCATTCACTCAGGCTCCGAGGCCAGAGTCTTAGCTGCCTCACCCCCTCATCGCCAGCAAGTACTTTTTCTTCTCTCATCAGATGTTGGCCAGAACCTCAGTGTGGTTCTGATAAAAACTGCAGGAGGGAGGTTGTGTGTCTGTGTACATAAGTGATTTTAGAAGTTTACATGGAAACACAACAGATGAAGGCGGCTAAGACAGTTTTGAAGGAGGACAAAGATAGAGGATTTTGATTACTGACACCAAGTCTTGCTGTAAAGCTGCTGTAATTAAGATAGTGTAGATTTGGTGTAAAGTCAGACAGATTAATGGAGTGCAGTACTTGAGTCCAGAAATAGACCTACATGAAAGCAGTCATTTAAATTTCAGCACAAGTACTAATGACGTTCATATATGGTGCTGGATCAGTTTGATATCCAGTGGGAAAAAAATGCATCTTGACCCTTCATATGATGTACAGAAGTCAACTTCAGATGGATCATTGATTTAAATGTGAACAATAAAACAATAAAGCTTCTAGAAGAAGGCATAGGAGTCTGTCTTCATGATCTGGGGGGGTGAACAAAGATTTTTTAAATTATACAGAAAGTATAATTATAAAGGAAAAATGGATTTATCAGACTACATTAAAATTAAGAACTTTTGTTCCTCGAAAGACAGCAAGAAGAGAATAAAAAGCCAGGCCACAGAGGAGGAGAAGATCTTTGCAGTCACTTTGCAAAGGACTCCTATCCATAATATACAGGCCAACTTTGGCCCTCTGCCTGTTTTTATAAATAAAGTTTTATTGGCAAATAGCCAGGCCCATTCATTTCTGTGTTGTCCGTGGATGCACCCATGCCGGAAGGGCTGAGTTCGGTAGTGGTAACAGAGACCATATGGCCCACCCAGTTGAAAATATTTACACTCTGGTTCCTTTTCAGAAGAAAGCTGCTGAGCCCTGTTATAAATCATTGAGAAAAACACAGCCCAACAGAAAAATGGTCAAGGGACAGTCATTTCACAAATGGAAGACACCAGATGGCCAATAAACATGAAAAAGTGCTCAGGCTCATGACTCACCAGGGAAATACAGATGAAATCTTTGCTAGAGACACTCCTCTCTGCCACCAGAATGGCCAGAAGGAGAAATTCAGTACCGGTTACGGAGACCGTGGAGCAACGGGAATGTCTGTCCTCTGCTGGGGGTGGGGTCGTGGTTACAGCTTGGCGGTGTCGACCAAAGCCGGTGTGTGCATTCCTTATGACTGGGCAGTTCAACTCCTAGGTCGATACCCCGAAGAAATGCACACGTATGTTCTTCATAAGACATGTGCCAGAGCCTCAGGCACAGCACCAAACTGAAGGCAACCCAAATGTCCATCCCCATCACCCCGTGTGATTCCGTGGATGTGAAGTTCCAAAACAGGAAAGTGAATCCAAGAGGTTAGACATCAGGATAGTGGTTAATCTTGCAGGGGATAGGAACTGGAAGGGGGAATGATGGAGAGCTTTGGGGGTGCCTCCTGCCCTCCCATATTGGAAGATGTAGTCTCAGAGGCTATGCTTTATTCCCTGCTGCAGCCCTAGCACCGAGAATAGTGCCCAGTAGGTGTTCTCTTGATCGCCTGTTGAATGCATGGGTGAGTGACTCCCCTGGTCCCAGCCTTCCTAGAGGAGGTGCTGGTCAGATGGTTTGTCAAGTGACTAAGTGGGTGTGTGAGAATTCACCTGAGCGAGTGAATCGGTGGTGGGTAGGTAGATGTAGATTTCTGTATGTAGAAATGGAGCTCCTTTCCATTCTGGCTTTATTTCAGGAAATTCCTGTTTGTTAGACACCCTGAGAGCCTCTACCCATTTTCTAGCCTTAGAAGAGTGGGCTTTCTATTGCTTCTTATTGGTTTCACATCCACATCTCCCGTTGGCTCAAAAGTAGCTCTGGGAGGTCAGCAAGGTTATTAGCCCATTTTCCAGATGAGGAAGCTGTGGCTGAGAGTGGAAAAGAGACTTGCTCAAGTCACCCCAGCACCAGCCAAAACGCCACGCTTCTCACCCAGTCTCTGCCCTGCTCCTGTCCCCGGGTGTCCTTCTCTGTTACTGTCCTGCTCTCGTTTACTCTGTTGAAGATGACTGAGGCCCGGGGAGCAGACGGGTAGGGGATGCCAACTTCCCTCTGTCTTTCAGGGTCACTGGGGGCAAGAAATCCACCAAGAGGACCAAATCCATCAACGGCTCCTTGTACATCTTCCGGGGTCGAATCAACACTGAGGTCATGGAGGTGGAGAACGTGGAGGATGGGACAGGTAGGCCTCACCCGTGCCCAGCCCGAGCCTGGCGCCCCTCGTCGTTGCGCGTGGGTCTCTCACCGTGGCGGCTCCTCTTGTGGAGCACGGGCTTCAGGAGTGGCAGCTGTGGGCTCGGTAGTTGCGGCTCCCAGCCTTGGAGCGCAGGCTCAGTAGTCACGGCACACACCAGCTCAGGTGCCCCATGGCATGTGAAACCTTCCCGGACAAGGGATCCAAACCATGTCCCGCACATTGACAGCTGGGTTCTTAACCACTGGACCATCAGGGAAGGCCCTGCACTAGGGTTTTAAGCAGCCTAAAGAGCACGAAGGAGACGGGCAGGCAGGTGGGGAAGCACCAGCTGTTTCTCATGGAGTCGTTCCTGCGTGAAGCCCCTGTAATTGAGAGCGTGGGAGACGTCTTTACGGGCAGGTCTTCCTTGCCCACCAGAGAAGAGATAGGAGAGGGAGTGTTTGAAGGGTGGTAAGTGCAGCCCCCAAACCCGATCCTCTTGATGTCTCCACCGCCCTGTCTTTCCGGAGCAGGCAGGGCGGGTCCCACAACCTCACTCGTAGGCATATAATGATGAGTGTTGAGTTGTATGGTTGAGTCCTTGCTGACCCCCTGCCTTTGCTTCCTGCCCCCGCTAGCGGATTATCACAGCAATGGGTATACCGTCACCAATGGCTGGAAGATCCACAACACGGCCAAGAACAAGTGGTTTGTCTGCATGGCCAAGACGGCAGAGGAGAAGCAGAAGTGGCTGGACGCCATCATCCGAGAGCGGGAGCAGCGTGAGAGTGCGTGGCCGGGGCTTTCCCGGATCCGGGAGCGTATGTGGCTTCCCCCAGTCTGATCCCTCCTGTTGAGAGAGAGCTGTATCCGGGGACAGGGCGTAGGGTCCTTTCCAGAGAGATCAGGGCCACCTACCAAAAAGCAGGTCTTTGAAGGGGTAGGAGCTCTGGGACTGTGATAACTTGATAGGATCTCAGCTTGTCTGTTCAGCCTACTAGACAGACGGGAAGACTGAGGGCTAATGGAGGAGACTTGCTCAAGGTCATGCCAGTATGGTTGGTCGTCCTGGGATTCTTGGTGGTAATGGGGGGTCAGCTGAAGACAGGCTTTCGGGGTCCACAGGCCTGTCCCCTCGGCTCCCCAGTGCTTGGGGCTGACCGTGTTTCCTCTGTAGGCCTGAAACTGGGCATGGAGCGCGACGCCTATGTCATGATTGCGGAGAAGGGGGAGAAGCTGTACCACATGATGATGAACAAGAAGGTGAACCTGATCAAGGACCGTCGGAGAAAGCTGAGCACCGTCCCCAAGTGCTTCCTCGGCAAGTGAGTGGTTCCACCCTGCCCTCCCCTGGGTCCTGGGCCTCGGCTGGAGGTGGGCAGGCCATCCGCACTCACCTGGCTTTTCCCAGCTCGGCCCATCCCCCTAGGACTCCCCCTGGGCAGAGCCACTAAAGCACCCTAAGTCCTTATGGAACAGCCCTTGGAGGTCAAGGAGAGTGAGGTCCCCATATCAGGGCATTCAAATGTTTTCGACCACAGCTCACTGCAAAATGTAAGGTTGATGTTGCGACTGGGTACACACATCCATTAATTGTATGGTTGAAGTCAAAGTTTCACAAAATTTATTGTGCTTGGTACACTCTACAAGTATTCATGTCTATTCTGTTCCACTCATTTCTACATTTCAACAAAACTGCTGAGTGAGACCCATAAAATTGCTTTCACAAACTGCGAGTGGGTTGCCCACCATGGATTGAAAAATGCTGCTTTAGCATTTAAGGAAAGAGAAGCCTCTGCAGCTACGTCAAGCAAAGAGGTATTAGATGCAGAGAGTTGATTTCAAAGGTTTTGGGAGGGCTGGAAGAGAAATGTAGACCTTGGAATTGGCCTGTTCAGATGCCCTAACAAAGTCCCAGAGTCTGGGCAGCTGAAACAACAGAGATGTATTTTCTCACAGTTTTAGAGGCTGAAAGTCTGAGATTGAGGTGTTGGCTGGGTGGGTGTCTGGTAAGACCTCCCTTCCGGAGATACATAGCGGAGGGAGGTCTCCTATGGCTTTCAGTAGTTAGGGCCTCCAATTTCTCTGTTTGGGAACGACATTATTTCCTAATAATAAAATGTTATTGCCCCTGCCCCTATTTTATAACCGAGGATCAAAGGGCCAGAATGCAGGTGAGTCGGGATTGGATCCTAAACCCAGGTTTAAATCTCATTCACCTGGGGGAGCGGGCTGGGGATTGGGAGAAGCGGAAGAAGAATTGCAGTCCCTATAAAACCATCCAGTTGTTCCCAGGCCCCACTGTGTGTTAAATCTGGTGGTCGCACTCTGGAGAGGGTGGGAGAATGGCTGCGGCCTTACAAAGCTTATGGGGAGAGAAGCTTGCCTTTGAGGCTGGGGTTCTATTTAGAATTCATTAACTTACACCCCACTTGCTTCCCCAAAGCTTTTGGATAAAAGCTGCTGGAATTATTCTATTGTCATAGACCAGGGGAGAGGTGACTTGGTCTAGGGTGGTGACCGTGAAGAGGCGGAAGTGTCACATTCTGGGTCATCTTGAAGGTGATGGCATTTGCTGATGGGGTGAGGGAAAAAGGGAATTAATGAACACGTGGAAGGACAGATGGCTGCTTGCTGAGACGTTGTGGGGGAGACGCAGGGAGGTTTCAGGGGATGGGGTATAGCCCAGGAGAGGTTTGGATGCTTCTATAGAGACTGGCCCCCAGATGGAGATGTCAACTTGTTAGGTGGAAGTGAAGTCTTGACTAGGGAGAAAAGTATGGATTAGAGACTTAAGTTCAGGGCTTGTGGGCATTTAGATGGTTTTCAGAGTCATGAAACTGAATGAACTCTGCAAGTGGATGTGTAAAAGAGGGCAGGAAAGAAATGAGGTAGGGACTGAGTGAGCCCTGGCTGGGAGGAGCAGCTATCAGAGGAGACAAAGGAAGCTGGCAGCGAGCTGGGAGGCACTCAGGTGAGCGCCGTGACCTGGAAGCCAGGTGGGGAAAGGTGTGGACACTTGGAGACTTGGAACCCCGGTTTGGATGTGTTAATAAGGTTGAGACCCCATCGACATTTACATATTGAAAGGTTGTTGGATGGGCAGTTGGAGACAGTGTGAAGCTGGGGAAGGAGGTGTGGGGTAGGGGTCATGGCGTGAGGCTTAGGATTGGCCTGGCAGCAGCCAGGGGGTCCTAGGGGTTGTTGGGACCCTGAGAGGTGGCAGGAATGCGTTTGGGTTGGGATTTGCCCTCAGGTCAGTGACCCCACTCCACGTTCCCTGGGAGGCTCTCTGGAGGGGCGAGTGTGGGCTTCAAGCCTGCGGGAAGTTGGGAAGGGGCAGCCTGGCTGGTCTCCATCAGCTAATCCCCTAATCCC
This sequence comes from Antilocapra americana, assembly GCA_007570785.1. Taxonomy (NCBI): domain Eukaryota; kingdom Metazoa; phylum Chordata; class Mammalia; order Artiodactyla; family Antilocapridae; genus Antilocapra; species Antilocapra americana. The sequence goes on from ML662452.1 coordinate 6,258,240, forward strand.
TGGGCAGAAAGGAGGTTTTTCTCTTAGGAGAGGTGTGCTTCCAGCCCCCCAGGGTCAGAGGCCCTTTCCGCCCCTTGCCGAACCCTTCGGAGAGTTTAGGAGAGCTTAGTCCAGCCGGATGGGATAACCTGTCTGTGATTAAAGCTTTAGCAGTGTTCTGTCTCCTCAGGAAGGATTAGGGAGAGTTCTTTCATTGCTCATTTGAAACAGGGCCAGGACTGAAGCTTGTTTATCATCGTGCTAATGAAACTCACCTCCCTGCACGGCCTTGCTCTGCCCCCAGCCCGGGGCTGTGGTCCTCTTTCTTCCGGCCAGGACCCAGGTGTGCTCAGGTGGAAGGAACCAGTGGCCCTAGGGACATGGTCAGGCCGCCTTTCTCCACTCCAGGCGTGGCCACATGGCCGTGCCCTTTAATCTTCACGCAACAGTGAGGCAGTTTACTGCCCCCATCGGTGCATGGTTGCTGTTAGTTGCTAAGGCCTGTCCAACTCTTTACGATCTCATGGACTGTAGCCCACCAGGCTCCTCTGTCCATGGGATTTCCCAGGCAGGAATTCGGGAATGGGTTGCCATTTCCTTCACCAGGGGATCTTCCTGACCCAGGGATCAAGATACCTGCATCCTCCTGTGTTGGCAGGCGAATTCTTTACCCCTGGGCCACCAGGGAAGCCCCATCAGCATGTAGTAGGTGATAAATAATGATTTGTCAGGCATTGCTGCAGACACCGCCCTGGAAGCATTTTAGACCATGGAGTCACAGGGGTGAACATTAACCCCCCACCCCCAGTTCCTACCCTCATGGAGCTCAAGGCCATGGAGCAGATGAGCAAGAGAAATGGGGTTCTTGTACTGAGAGTAGATGCTGGGTCTCAGCTCAGGGACTTTCCTGGGAAGATTGCCAAGGCGTGCCTGTGTATGCCCTGTGCCCAGCCTTGGACTTGACATACAGTAGGCGAAATCCATGTTTACTGGGTGCATGATTCAGTGAGGCAGGAAGGAAGAGCGATGAAGGCTGACGCATGCTAACTCTCAGCCAGGCCCCTGTTCCATGAATCTCCGGCTCCTGCCCAAGTAGGCTGATCTGCTCCCTGCGTCCCCAGCACCCTCCACCCTGCATCCAGTTACGTCTTTCTGGAAGACTGGATCTCGCTGCTCCTCATGCCCTGGCCCCCACCAACTGGCAGACTGCTGGCTTCCGAACCTTACTTCTCACTCAGAGGCTGATCCTCCTGCCTGCACTCTCTTCCCTGCAGCCCCATGGAGGCAGACGATGCCCCGCTGACCCAGTGCGGTTTGCAGACATGTTTTCCATAAAACTTGGTATTCAATATCCACATTTAACAGTTGGGAGATTTCACAGGAAACGCTGGATTTCTGGCTTCTCTTGAAAAGTCATAAGATGCTTTAGTCTTCCCATGTGGCCGCGGTTGGCCGCCCTCTCCAGAAGTGCTGGCTGGCTCAGCAGAGTTTCCACCTGGCCCTTTTTACTCATTTACGAGAGGTCAGGGTCCCAGCATTAGAGGTGAATGATGTCTGGTTTTGAACCCTGGATCCCAGCTCAAGATTCAGTGTGATTCGAAAATTACTGACAAAATCCAGAAGGTCCCTGAATGAACCACTTGCCATACGGACCCTTTGGAGACCCAGAGAGGGGCAGCGGTTTGCCCAAATTTGCCCAGCAAATTGATCCTCAAAACAGCTCGAGACTCAGCTCAGGGAAGCTGGGTCTCGGCTCCTCTGTCATCTGGGCTGCCTTTTTCTGCGCTAGCAGCTGCTGCGGGGAGCTTCCTGTCTCTCCCCCACCCTGGCCGCAGGGCCGCTGGTCTGGGCCAGAGGTGGCCTCTGAGGGGACAGCTGGTGGGCAGCTGGCGGTCGAGTCTCAGCTTCCAAGAGTGGGCACTCCACATCTGTTCGCCTTCCCCAGCTGCCGGCAGCTTTCTTTCTGCCGCTGATTTTGGGGACTTGGGGAATAGGGCTGGGGGAGGACAGGACCCAGAACAATCTCTTCCCCACTCGGGGCTCCTGCTCCGCAGAATAGATCTGTTTCGTCTACGCCTGCCTTGGCCTGGGCTGGGGCTCCCTGAGTGCCTCGGCACACCCCACTACCTACACACAAGGCAGGTCTTTGCTCCGCCAAACGCTGGAAAGCTAAAAATAGCCCTGCTCCCCTCTGGCCCTGTAATTGGAGGCCGAACAGCTGGTTTCGATAAGCTCCGTGCTCTGGCCAACTGCCACCCGCTTTCATTGACTACAGATTGCCTCGCGTCCCCAGCTCTCCCCTTTCCTGCTGATTTCCACTGGGCTGAGCTCTGCGTGGAGCCCTGAACACCCCTCCCAGAGCTGGGACCTGGGGTCTGCCTGAACCCCTGCCCTGCTGGGTAGTCACGTTGGATTTGCCTCATTTCCTCTGGGCTTGTGAGCACATCTTTTTTGCTGAGGCCTTCCGGCTTCCCCCAGAATGTTCCTTCTTGTTGAATGGCTCCTTCCTTCAGTTGTTCACGAGGTTACTGTGCCCTGCTGTGCCTGGGCTCCTCTTCCAGGTGCCGGGGGCGTAGAGCTGTGAATTAGATAACAGCTCTCCATCAGCATGGAGACGACATTCTGCTTCTGGGAGATGGCTGATAAACGCATCCACAGATCTGTAGAGAGTACGACTCCAGTGATGAGTGCTGAAAAGGGAGTAAAACTGAAAGATGGGATGGTTTGTGTGGGGGTGGGGTGTTTTGGTGAGGTGGTCAGGTAGGACTTCCTCAAGGAGGTGATGTCTGAGCTGAGACCTCAAGATGAAAGAGAAGGGCTGTGTTGAAGAGGTGGGGAAAAGTGTGTCTTGGCAGCGGGAACAGCAAGTGCAAAGGCCCCGAGGCAGGCAGGAGTCCGGCCTGTTTTGTAAGTCGGGGAAGACGGTGGGTGTGGTAAAGCAGACTAAGTGAAAAGAACAGAGATGAGGGGACGGTTCACACAGGGCCTTGTCATCACGTGGGCAGGATTTGGATGTTTTTTGAGAGTAACTAGGCAGCTCATTGGAGGGTTTTCAGTGGGAGAATGACATGATTTGGTCATCATTATCTCCCCCGACTCTCTACAATCATCTTTCTGGGTCCTTATTTCCTCCTGCTTATTGGTTTCTTCATTCCTTCTGTCTGTTCACCCATCCAGCCGTCATCCATCTCCTGTCTCCCCCCAACACCATCTACCATAGTCTCTCCACTTATTATTCATCCATCCATTCGTGCTCCCCTCCACCTACCTACCCACTAAGCTCCCCAGCCACTTAGTCATTTATCTGTTCAATCAACTAGTTATCTACTCACTTTTCATTCATTTATCCACTCATGTGTCCATCCTCTCATTCCTTCATCCCTCTTTCCATCCCCTCTTTCCATCCTCCCTCCCATTCATCCATCAATCCATCCATCCAGTTAGCCTGAGGCAGGGCCTGGAGTCTGCTCACATCCACATCTCTGCCATTGGTCTTGAGGAAAAGCATCAGGCCTCAGCAGGAACCCCTGCTTCCTTGTGACTTAGCTGGTAAAGAATCCGCCTACAGTGTAGGAGACCTGGGTTCAATCCCTGGGTTGGGAAGATCCCCTGGAGAAGAATACCCACTCCAGTATTCTGGCCTAGAGAATTCCATGGGACCACAAAGAATCGGACATGACTGAGCGACCTCCACTTTCACTTTTCAGCAGGAACTCCAGGCCTGTTGGGGAGGGGTCCTGTGCTCTGCTTCCCCATAGGCAGTTCTGGCTGTCATTCCTGAGAGTGGGTGGGATCAGGCCAGTGCAGTGCTGGCAGCTACGGTCCCAGGATAGGGGTGGCCCTCTCAATTGCATCTTATATTTCTGGCAGTGAGTTTGTTGCCTGGCTCCTAGAAATTGGTGAAATCAGCAAGACGGAAGAAGGTGTGAACCTGGGCCAAGCCTTGTTGGAGAATGGTATTATCCACCATGGTGAGTGGGGCCTGGGGCTAGGGGGCTGCGGGTAAGCAGGTCAGACCTCAGCAGCTGTGTGCAGAACTAACCCTGAAGCCATCTCTACTCTGCTGTGCGGTCGCCTGTTCCCTGGGCGCAGAGTAGCCCTGGGGATGTGGCTGTCTTCATAAAACTGCTCACAGGTCTTGAAGATCTAGCGCTCACCTGGGGCACCCACAAAGCAAGGTGGCCTCGTAAAGTTATGGGCAGGGAGGAGAATTTTCTATCTGTCCCTGCAAAAAATAGCAAGAACCATTGAAGTTTTAGTTTCCATTTGGAGCATGGGCAGAGGGTTCGGTGAAACTGCACTGGCCTGGAGCCTGGCTAGGTGGAGGGTGAGGATGGGGGTGTGGGTTGAGAGGGGCCGGGGGGGGCTGCACTCGGCCTCACCAGCCCTGGGTCCTTCCAGTCTCTGACAAGCACCAGTTCAAGAACGAGCAGGTGATGTACCGCTTCCGCTATGATGACGGCACCTACAAGGCCCGGAGCGAGCTGGAGGACATCATGTCCAAGGTGTGGACCCTCTGCCCTGACCCATAGCCTGGAGCCCACTGCCCCCACACCCTCTTATCGGCTGGGATTTGCAGGCCCCTGGAGGATGTGGCCTGATCCCAGACTCCCGCTTTCTCTCTTTCAGGGTGTGAGGCTTTACTGCCGTCTTCACAGCCTTTACACCCCTGTGATCAAGTAAGTTACTTCTCTGCAGGCTTCACCTCTGCCTCTTCTCAGCTGTGTGGCCTTGGGCCAGTAACTTAACCTCTCTGAGCCTCGGTCTCCTTCTCCACCCAATGGGACTCCTAACTGCACCTACCCTGTGGGTTTGTCATGAGGGTGAAGTGAGTTAATCTGTTGGAAAACACTGCAGTGTGGTGGTGGACGGTGTTAGTTCTGGGGTCAGGCTGAGTTTGGATCTCAGCCCGGGAGTTGGTTAGCAGCCACGTCCCTCTGTGGAATGGGCATAATCAAAGGGTCCACTCCAGGGCCTTTGCACTTCTGTCCTCTCTGCCTAGAATGTTCTTTCCCTACGTATCTGCTCCCTTCCTTCCTTCAAATGTCCCCAAGTCAGAGGGGCCTTCCCGGCCACCTTTCTAAAGTATCACATCTGGGTCATACCACCCTCCTTACTTTGCTTTGGTTTTCTTCTTGAAGCTTGTCAGTAGCTGACAGATTCTATATTTATTTCTTGGTTTGTGTACTGTCTTGTCTTCCCCACTGAACTGTACACTCACCAAAGGCAGGTAATTTGCTCACCACCGTGTCCCCAAACCCTCAGCAGCACCCAAAGAGGCGCTGGCCGGTAGAACTTCCCACCTGGGTAGAGGGCACTCTGTAACTTGTTCTGTCCAAGACAGCGGCCACTAGTCACCTGTACTTTCACGCTCTTGAGATTGAAGGGTGTGATCCTAGCTCTGATGTCACGTTAATTGATTGGAAAACAGCCACATACTGGAGAGTGCCGGTCCAGGGCAAAGGAGCCCTCAGTAAATGTTTGTTGAGTGGTGGTTGAAAGGTAAAGATCTTCTTTTTGCCTCTGTTTCTGCATCTGTGGAATGGGCACAAGCATAGCTCAGGGCCCTGGGGTTGTCATGAGGAGTAAATCTGAGTGGCACCCGGCACACGGTGAGGGCTGTGTGAGTGACCGTGATTCGTGGTTGTCTTTACTGTGAAGCTTATGGCTGTGGATGAAGGGTCGGGGAGGGTGATGTGATCCTTCCCAGCTACAGAGGCTTCTGCCGCTTGTCCTGACAACCCTCATCACCTTTCAGGAGTGGAGAGGAAGGGTCTTCTCCCCTTGGAGGTGAGACCCAGGGACCCCCTTTGTGCAGGCCCAGAAGGCAGGTGGGGCCGGCCTGGTCCAGCTCGGACCTCACAGGAGGGGCCCCTCCGTCCACCCCCGGAGGAGGAAGTGGCCTGGCCGGCAGCAGGTCCCAGTTACTGCACATGTGCCCTGCCGGGCTCCCTAGCTCCCGAGAAGAGTTCCCCAAACCGGCCTTTCTCAGTCCCGCCACGGCTGGCCACAGAAACCCATTTGTGTCGGCTTCAGAAGCTGAGCAGTTGTTGTGGTTTGGCTGCAAGATCCGCGCAACCCTTCGTACCACAGCTTGGCAGGAAATTAGATGCTCCAACAGGTCAGAGCGAAGAACCGGGACCGTCACAGACCCCTGCCTTCTGCTTGGTCCTGACTGCCCGCTCCAGCCCCTGGAGAGACGTTTCCATGTCAACATAGTTCTGTTACCTTTAGACACAAGGATGTCAATGATGAAATGAAAGAAAAAAGGGAAGAAATGAAAGTTTCTCTCACTACTCAGAGTAAATCAGGTCTCTGCAGGCTCAGCATTTTTGACGTCTTGGGCTGGATCGTTCTTTGTTTGGGAGTTGTTCCGGGCAGTTTTGAGTGCTTGACAGCATCTGGTCTCTACCTGCTAGATGTTGATGGTATCTCCGGGTGCCCCCCAACCCCGGTCAGATCATGACAGCCAAAAATGTCATCAGACACAGCCAAGCATTCCTTGGGGGGCTGGAGAACCCCAGGCTGGGGAGAGTTTCCGGAGCCTTAGAACCGCCTGAGGATGGGGCCCTGGGCTGGGACAGACAGGCCGTGGGTGATGTTGTGAGTGAGGGGCGGGTCCAGCCGGACTCCCTGCCTGGTGTTCACCCCGGTCCCCTGGCCTCTGACCCGTGGCTGGAGAATCTGAAAGTCCTTGGACCCCGAGTGCTTTGAGCAGGGCCTTCGGGACTGCTTTCCCTCCCTCCTGCCCCATCTGCTCACGGCCGGCTTCCTCTCCCCAGGGACCGCGATTACCACCTGAAGACGTACAAGTCCGTGCTGCCTGGGAGCAAGCTGGTGGACTGGCTGCTGGCGCAGGTGAGGGCTCCCCTGAGCGAGTGGGACCCAGCCCTGAGGAGCTGACCAGGATGTGAGCCTTTGAGGTTTAGAAAGCTTTTACTTTAAAACTTATTGATTGATTTGGCTGCACTGAGTCTTAGCTGAGGCAGGCAGGGTCATAGTTGCAGCCTGGGGGATCTAGTTCCCTGACCGGGGATCGAACCTGGGCCCCTTGCATTGGGAGTGTGGAGTCTTGAAGTCCCTAGAAATTTGTTTTAAAATTCTTATTATTTTTTTCTGTCCAGTTATCTTTTTTTAAAAAAATTATTTATTTTAATTGGAGGTTAATTACAATATTGTGGTGGTTTGGGGCATATATTGACATGAATCAGCCACGGGTGTACATGTGTCCCCCGATCCTGAACCCCCCTCCCATAAAATTATTCTTTAAATTGTGGTAAAATACATATTATATGGGCTTCCCACGTGGTGCCATGGTAAAGAACCCGCCTGCCAATGCAGGAGACTCCGGTTTGATTCCTGGGTTGGGAAGATACCCTCAAGGAGTAAATGGCGACCTGCTCCAGTATGCTTGCCTGGAAAATTCCATGGACATAGGATCCTGGTGGGCTACAGCCCATGGGGTCACAAAGAGTCAGACGTGACTGAGCACATTGGCAAACACATAAGATGACATTTACCGTCTTACCCATTTTTAAGTGTACAGTCCAGTAGCCTTAAGTCCGTTATTACACAGCTGTCACCTCCGTCCACTTCCAGGGATTTTTCCATCTTGCAAAACTGAAACTCTGTCCACGTTCAACAGTAACGTCCTGTTATGCGCCCTGCCTGGCTCCTGGCAGCCACCCTTCCGCTTTCTCTGAGTTGGCCTGCTCAGGGAAACCCGTGTAAGGGGGCCAGCTGTGTTTGTGCTTCTGTCGGGCTTGTTTCACTCCACATAAGGTCTTCAGGGCTCATCCACGTTGTAGCCTGTGTCAGAATTTCCTGCCTTTTAAAGGCTGAATACCGCTGTGTTGGGTGGATAGAGCACATCTGTCAGTCAAGGGGGCAGGGGGCTGACTGCCACCTTGAGGCTTTCTGTTTTGAACATGAGATGATCCTGGGCAAACTGGGACAAGTTGGTTCCATCCTGGCACCAAACCGGAGCCTCCAGGTGGAGGCTTGCCAGGTTATTCGCCTCACACAGGTCCCTAGTGAGCAGGGGCTGGGCGGAGTCTTGGAAAAACGTATGAGCCGCTTTTGCTGCCCCTTCCCCAAGGTGGTGGTTCTGTTGTGGGGCTATGAACACTCCTATGTGCCTGCCTCCTACAGTTAGTAGCTCCTGTTTACAGCATGCTTATTCTGGGCCAGAGCCCATCTGGGCTTTTGTGCATTGTCTCACTGAGTCCTCCACCCCCTTGACAGATGGGGAACTGGGGTCCAGAGAGGCCAAGTGCCTAGTCCAAGGGCACACAGCCTGGCAGCAGCATACCTAGAGCTCGGGTAGGCCCATCTTATCCTCGTGCCTTGGTTCTGCAGACTTTCCAGGGAGCCTGCACGGACTTTCATTCATGGTTTATAAGAAGAATGCACTGGCTCCAAAGACAAGGAGACGACTGTGAAATGGAAATGGATACACGTTTAAACTTTTATAGAGCGCAGCTCTATGGCAGCCTCATTAATCGTTAAGTTTCCCATTCATAGAAACTTCATTCCATTCGAAAACAATTTACTGCCTGGATTTTCTCTTGCTGAACAAATTCCTGATGATTGCCTAGAAGTCAGAGCCAATCTGTGTAAAGTAAAGCCTTGGCGTCAAATAACTTCAAAAGCAAGCTTAGAAAATGCCTGGAAAAAAACTTTTTCAACCCCCTAAAAGGCATTTAATGTAGGACCTGGGTGCATTTTAAAATATGTTTGCTAGGATGCAGGGCCCTAAAACGTGGGAGGTCTTAAAATGACCTTGGGTTTGCAGTTGTAGAGTTGCATGGCTCAGAAGCACAGAGCTGCTAACCGTTGCACTATACCACCCCCTCCTTAGGATCCCCTGAAGCCGGCCCAGAGCGTGTGCTTTATCTAGCATGGCCTCTTGGGAGGGCTTGGGCCACTGCAGGGCTCTCAGCACAGATGGGACAGCAGCTGATTTTGGTGGGATAAGATCTTCGGGCTGTCGGGGGATGAGGCTGACCATAGACAGACCGGCTAGGAGGCAGATTCAGAACTACAGGCATAGGTGCATGAGAACTCCCCTGAGAACGGTGTGGCCTTGGGAGAGGTGGGAAACGTCGTCAGGTTTTGGATTTTTCAAAGGTAGACCTAACAGAGTCTGCTGTTGGATGGATGGATTGTGGGCAGGGGTTGAGAGAGAAATCTTGACGAACTCCAAGGTCCTTGACCAAGCCGGGGAGGCTCAGGGCTGTGACCTGGAACACTCCAGCAAGGAGGAGAACTAGCCAGGGCAGCTGCTGCTTCTGGTTTCTCTTTGTGATTGACGTCAGGCACAGGGGTCCTGCTCTTGGCCAGTGCTGTCAGATTAGCCGTGACCCCGGCTGAAGGCCCCCTGGAAGGGCCTGAGTCATTGTCAGTGGGTCCTGAGAATGCCCCACCCCCACCCCCCAGCATGCTGTCGCAGTGGACGCAAGGGGAGGATGATGGAGTGAAGCTTGCTGCTGACCCTCTGTCCACGCTTCAGCAGGCCTCCCATCGCTTGGCCTGGTCTGGGGACACAGGGAAGCTAATTGGAGTTGACATAGGATGGCTTCCACGAGATTGACCAAAGACAGCTGGCATCTGGCTCCAGGTCAGGGAAAGGGGAGGACGGTGTGCATATGGGTCTCTCTGCGTGGAGAGGTTGGCGATGAGGATGTGACCTTGAAGCCTAGTTATGGCAAGTCTCGATAAGAGTCATCGCCACCTTGTACCTTGGCAGGAAGGTCAAAAAGAAAACATATAATTATGTAGTTCAGGAGGGTTATTTTGCTTTGAACACCGCTTCATTTCTAACTTCTAGGTCATTCTGCTCCTTGAAACAAAATGTTGGTTGAAACCTCCTTGATCATCTAGCAATGCTTGTGTCTGCACATAATAAGAAACTTGACTTAGACAGTAAACGCATTTTTGTTGTTGTTGTTCATGTAACTAGACTTCCAGAGCTCATGATCTTAGAGCTCAACAATGCCATTTACACCCAGGCTCTTACCATCTTTTAGTTCCACCACCTTGCCTGCTGCCTCATTGTCATAAGACGGCTGCCACAGCTCCAGGCATCGCATCCATATAGACCTATGGCCAAAGGCAGGCAGCAGGGAGAGGTGAAGAGAGCTTTCTCACTCTGTTTATTGGGAGAGGAAACTTCCTTCAGTCCTTTCCCTTCCCAAGTGGTTTTCCTCTTGGTCTAATAGCCAGGTGGGTCCCACATATACCCTAAACCACTCCCTAGGGGAGACAGCAAGGATTGCTGAGGGTGGCTTGGAATTCCTCAGAATTCATTCCTTGAGGCTCCCTTCCAACTCTTTGGACGATTCAGAGTTCTTTTAGCTCTGAGAATGAGGGCGGTATTAGTCCTTTGATTGACAAGCTACATATTACATCAGTTCTGATCTCTGTATTATCTCATTTAATCTTCAGAAAAACAGTTGTTATCCCCATTTTACTGATGAAAGAACGAGGCTCAGGTTTTATAACTTGCCTCAGGACACACAGAAATGGAGTACTCCTATAAGACTGTGTGTGTGTGTGTCTGTGTGTGTGTGTGTGTGTCTGTGTGTGTGTCTGTGTGTGTGTGTGTGTGACAGGGGCTTTCATGATGCCTTGGTAGTCAATAATAACAATAGAGATAGTAGTAATACCCCTCTCTATTGATTAGAGTCTGTACTGTGGAACACCACTGAGGGGCGGCAGAGGCCTTGGAAAGTCAAGGGCAAATCCAGGGGTTAGAAAAATACAAATGAGGATGTGAAGCTCGGAGAGGTTAAGGAGTTGCCCCCCGTCACGGCTTGACCACGCAGGGGTTTGAACGCGGGGACTGCAGCTTGCTTTCTTTCCCTCTCTGCTCGAGGTTTGTGGTCTGTGCTGCCTGGGCTCCAGGACGCCTTAGGCTGCGGCCGTCAAAAGGATGGTGGGGGGCAGTGGGTGGGACAGGAGAGAGCAGGACAGGCCAGGAGCCAGGTGCTGCGGGGAGGCTGGCATCTGCTGGTTCCTGTGCCAGCTCTGCAGAAATGTGCCCGAGTGCCCCCCACGCTGACCCCACGGCCAGGCAGATGGTGATGCTGATGGAGGCGGGGGTTTCAGCGCCCGGGGGTTGGGACGGCGGGGCTTGGATGGGAGCAGGCAAAGGGCGGTCAGGCAGCTCAAGGCACCAGCAGAGGAAACAGAATAAACAAGGACAGAGCAGTAGCCCTGGCCACAACCCTGGGCAGCTCTCCTCCCCTCTTGGAGCCTCAGTTTCCCTGTTTGTAACTGGGAGGGAAGGCCTGTAAGAGGATTCCATTCTCAAGCTGTGACCTTGGGCCAGTGCCATGTCTGTCTGTCCCGCAATGTCTTCATCTGCCAAACAAGGTTAATAAGAGCAGCTGCCCCTGGGTTGACCCTCAAGGCCGTTAGCGAGGCTGGATCCCCCAGCCCAGGGGGCTGGTGGGCCATTCAGGGGGCAGGGGGACGCAGGAGATGAGGTTGATTACACTGTGGGGAGAAAATGGGGGCTTGTGACTTTCAATTTCCCCCCGGCTGGTGGGATGTGGGTGGGGGCTTACTCTTCAGGGAGGGGGGGGTCACGCAGGGTTGGTGTATTTCACTCCTGACCAGAGGATCTCGCTGCTGTTCTCACTTTGGGAGCTGCCCCGTGGGTTACCCCAGGGCCCTCTGGGGAGAAGACTGAAGGAGCCCAGGTTGTGAGAGCTTCAGAGAGCCAGGAGGGCTCCAGATGTCAGCCCAGGCCCCCCGCTGGGCCTGCCTGCCTCCTGGGCCCCTCACAGTGGGAGGCTGTGGCTGTGGGGCTCGGAGCCTGCCGGCCCTCTAACACCCGCCCTGGTCCCACAGGACAGGTTTGATATCCATGAGTCAGCCTGGGGCAGCGAAACACTGAGGCCAGCGGCTGCCCCAGGCTCTGCTCTGGGGCCTGCAGCTCTGAATGCGTTTCTCCTTTAGCTGAGGAATTCCCTGCGTTAGCTGAGGAATTCCCTGCCCGCAACTCGCAACTCCGCTGCTGGCCGGGGGGCTCTGAGGATGGGTGGGACATACCCAAAGTGCAGGCCTCTGGCCTGGCTGTGTCAGGGGCCTCTTGGAATAAGTTCTCACTCAGGCGGTTGTTTAAATGAGAGGCTGTAGGCCCTGTGACCCTCTGAACGGAGTCGAGGCTCGTTGACTTGGCTACAAGCTCCCGCATGAGTTAGTCCTTGCTCACCATGTCTTTCTCCAGTCAGCAGGTATTTACCAAGCACCTGTGGTGTGCCAGGCTCTGTTCTAAGCGCTTCGGATTCAGCAGGGAGCACAGTGGAGCTGAGGCCCTCCCCTTGCGGAGCCGGCCTTCACCTGCCCCCTGTCCTCGCTGGCCGTGCTAGCTTCTGTGCTGCAGACTCTGCCCGCCTCTGGACCTTTGTCCCTGCTCTTTCCTTTGTCTGTCACTCCCCCCAGGCACGCACAATTCACATACTTTGCCTGGATATACTGAGATTGTTTGGGTTGCAAGAAGCAAAAATAGAATCTGGCTAACTTAAGGAATATAAAAAAGAGACAGTGACTTACTGGGAAGGCCACGGAGCACCCACAGAGTCAGGAGAGACCCCAGAGCCAGGCCCTGAAAGGAGCCGGCACCAGCAAACTCCCAGATCCTCTGGAGCAGGCACGGTGGGGCAGGGTCTCCAGGGCACGCTCTCAGCGGGGATTGGCTCCAGCTGCTCCCTGACCTTGGGTTCCTCCGCTCAGGGGTCGTGTTCTGGGCAGGGAGGCTTTGCACTGGCCTTGCCTGGACCCCGTGCCCTCAACCTGGCCAGGGGTTGGTGGTCGCAAGCCTGGAGGAATCTTGCCCTCACAGCAGGATTCCACATGAGAGAGCTGGCCCCCGAAGGCAGGCCCAGCAGGGGCCCAGCACACTGGCCACAGCTGTTCATTCTTCAGTTTTGGGTTGGATGTCACTTCCTCCAGGAAGTCTGAGATGAGCCAGACCCCAGATTTAGGAGTATTTTCAGTTTCAAGAACAGAAAACGCAACTGAACACTGGCCTAAGCAAATAACATGCTGCGCATCAGCAGTGCCACGCATCACCTTCTGTCCTTCGCTCCGCCCTCCTCAGCAGTCTGCCACCTTGATCGTGACGTGGCCCTGCAGTCCCTGCATCACTTCCTCACGTAACTTTATCCCAGGCAGGGAGGGGTGCTGTTGCTTTTCCCTTTTATTTGGGAGGAAGATATTTTCCAGGATTGCCTGATGGGCTTCCCCAGATGTCTCATTGGCTAGAGCCAGGTCAGTTAGGAGTTGAACTTGATTTCTTGATATCAGAGAGCCAATTGGAAAGGCTGAAACCAGTTAGGGGTTTGTTTTTCTTAAGTACAAAAGAGGGCTGGAGGTTGGTGAGACAGAGCTGCTGGGATAATCTCATGATGTCTTTGAGGACCGCCCTCTCCCTTTCTTTTTGCTCTGCTCTGCTTAGTATGTTTCTATTTTCCAGATCACATTGTGTATAAGGTGGCTGCAGGAGCTCCAGCCATCACATCTGTGTTCCAGGCAGGCAGGAGGAAGAGATACAAAGGGCCAGGGACAAAGTATTTTTCCAGAGCTCCCTATCAGTGATTTCTGCTTGTGTTTCATTGGCCACTGCTGGCTATAGTGGAGGCTGGGAGCTGAGGTTATCTAGATAGATGCACTGCCACCTATAACAGTGAGAGTTTCAGTACCAGGGCTGGATGGGGCGGGGGTGGGTTGTTGCTGGGCAACCAACAGTGTCTGCCACATAAAATCTCCATTTCTCTTTTTGTGGTGTTTATTGGATGATACTCCATGCATTTGTTACATTTAAATAATTGACATACGATTAAACATTTTTCTTGTTTGGGAGTTGTAAATAACAATCACAGACATGGTTGGGGGGTACCACAGTAAACAAGACAGAGGCACATCCCTGCCCTCGTGGAGTCTCCCTGAGGTGGCAGTGGGCTGTTTCTCCACCTGGCTCAGCCCCTTGGGCCAGGTCCACCTAACACCTTCCCCTTCTTGTTCTGTTCCAGGGTGATTGCCAGACACGTGAGGAGGCGGTGGCGCTCGGCGTGGGCCTGTGTAACAATGGCTTCATGCATCATGGTAATCCAGCCCTCCCCTCAGCCCAGCCTCTCCAGCTGGTGGGGTGGGGTGGGGGTCTGTCCTGAGACAGAATTGCTGGCAGGGACCCTGGTCCCTGGTGCATTTTTCAGCGAGGGGTAACAGGTCCAGAGACAGCAAGTGGTAGGCTGGCCAGCTGCCCAGCAAGGCAGTGGGTGTGGATGCCGGGCCTGTGGGCCTCTGGACTGCTCTGGCTTTGGGCCAGCCCGTGAGTCCCCCTCCTCCTCCATTCCCAGTTCTCCACTGATGGGGAGACCACCTCAGGTGTGCAGTGGGGACCGAGGTGGCTGGTAGAATCCATGGGCTTCCCAAGCCTTTCCTCCTGGATGGGAGATGGCCTCCCAGGGTGGGCAGCGAGGCTGGCTGAGGTGGGCCTGGTCCGTGGGGACAGGATGGCCGGGCTGTGAGCATGAGAGGGAGGAAGCAGGCAGGGCCTCGCCTCTCAGACATGTCCCTTCTCCTCCCGCAGGGAGAAGCGTGTTGGAGGGGAAAGGGGTGGTCGGTGTGAGATGGTGGGAGGGAGAAATGGCTCCACTGACACCGCTTTAAGATAACAGAGAGATTATACCCTGGGCCCGGCCTCTCCTAAGAACTCTGCATGTAGTCATTAGTTTAATCCTTGTGCTGGTCCTTTGATGTTGGTATGGAAAACATGCTTGTGTATAAACAAGGACCAGAAGCCCAGGCAGCTAGGACACTTGGGCAAGGAGGGGCTGGTATTTGGACCCAGGCAGGTTGGCATTATAGGCCACCAGTGAGCTCTGGGTGTCGGGGAGCCCTGAAGTTCCTTTGAGTGTCTGGGAGCACTGAAGTTCCTTCTGGTGTCGGGGGAGCCCCCAAGTTCCCACTTTTTTTGGACGAGTGGACTTTTAGCAGCACCCCCCGCCCCCCAGGCAAAGAGCCTTTCTCTGGTCTCCAGAGCAACCTTAGGGCCTTGTCACATGCGGTGTTTCCCTCATCCAGGGTCTCCTCCCTGCCTCGTCCCCTGACTTATCAGTGTTTCTGCTCAGTTCCTGCCTCTCCAGCGAGGCCTCCCCAGCCAGCTCGGAGGGGTCCTCTCCTGCCTTCCCCTCTGGACCATTTTCTTCCCGGGACTGTTCTGTCCCCATGAGGCTGAGTCCACACCTCCCCTCTGTCTTAGTTCATCCACAGCGTGTCTTTTGCCTGTGGGCACCATGCTAGGCTCTGGGGACCAGAGGTGAACAAGAAGTACAAGTCCTGCCCGTGTGTGTGTGTGTGTGTGTGTGTGTGTGTGTGTGTGTGTGTGTGTGTGAGTGAGAGAGAGAGAGAGAGAGAGAGAGAGAGAGAGAGAGAGAGAGAGAGAGAGAGAGAGTCACACAACCGTGAAATAAGCTGAAGCCACACTGCTGGGAGGAGCAGCGGCCAGAAACCCTCCCAGTGTCTGCTCTGTGCACCAGCTCAGAGGTTGGCGACCTCTGTCTGTAGAGAGCCTGACAGTAAACGTCTTAGTTCTTGCAGGCCGCACGGTCTCTGCCACAGCCCAGCTCTGCCCCTGTAGTCCGAGAGCAGCTACAGGGATGCATAAACAAGTGGGCATGGTGTTTAGCCAATAAAACTTTATTTAGAAAAGCAAACCTGGGGCCACAGCTTTCTACACTTGGTCCAGGAGCTGGATCTGCTGTCCCTTTGCCCTGTGAGGTGAAAGGCCATCAGGTTTGCCCTCTGCCTTGGAGCCAGCAGGCCCGGTTCTGGGCCCGACTCAGCTTGCTGTCAGCAAAGCCCTCGCCTCTCAGCCTCCGTTTCCCCGTCTCTCCCTCCCCATCTGAGCTCAGCCTTCTGACAGCTCTGGGGCTTTGGGGCTTACTCCACAGCTGAGAGGGGCAGGTCGGGCCCAGCCAGGGCAGCCTGGGTCATTCCTGAGAGCCACTCTGCTCCCGGCAGGGATCTCTCCGAGCCCCATCCCTCCCTCCCGTCAGCTGGGCGGAACCTGTCATTTGTGGGTGAGCGTAATTAGGGGTCCACCCCAGGGGCTATTTCGAGAAGGCGGCTGTCTGAGGACCTTCTGCTGGGGGTGACCCCGGGTAGCACCGACACCCTCGGGGTCGCTCAGGGAGAAAAATTGCAGGGTGCCACCCTCGGTCCCTCCTGCCTGCCACGAACTCCAAACCAGGCTAAACAAGGAAAGGGCTGATCCTAGGGTGGCGGCTGCCGCAAAATGCAGGTTAGGGTGCTGGGTGGAGGGCGCGGTGGGGCCTGCCTGGCGCTTCCTGGGGTGTCTGACCTGGGCTTGTGGGGCCCTGGGGTGTCCCTGGGGAGGGGCCCAGAGACAGTGGTCCAGCCCCCTCACTGTAGGTGCAGACAGGGAAACTGAGGCTCATGATTTAATCTTGGCAGCCTCTCGGGGACGTTGGTTATTATCCCCACAGATGAGGAAACTGAGGCTCAGAGAGGCTGAATGGCCATGAGGTCGGAGGTGGGGGGAACTGACCAAGGCTATTTCAATGATGGTCTGTGCCCGCGTCTCACGAAGCCTGGCCAGTGGCCTCGGCTGGAAGTTGGGAGTGGTCGGCCCTCACCTGGCTGAGCTCCTGGACTCCAGGATTCCAGCTGTTTCCCCAGGTATTTCAGCTGAGACACAAGACAACACGGTGCCTCCTCCTCCCTCTCCTGGCGTCTCGTAGCCTCGTGTTTACAGTGCAGGGGAAGCCAGCCTGCCTCCTGGGGCCTGGCTCCCAGCTCTGGGGAAAGCAGCAATTTGAGCGTCTGTTCTCTCCACGGAGGTAATAGAGGTGGCCTGAGAGCCATGCTCACAAACAGCTAGTTGTCCCGGGACGGGAAGGAGGCAGAAAGGAAGGCCTCTTGATGCTTTTCATGTCATCAGAGGCCTTCAGGGAGGCCTGAAGCTAAGGCAGCTGCTTGTCCTTTCCTGGGCCCACTGACCTCAGACGACTGCCTCGACCTCTCCCCGTTATGGAATTTGTCCCTGTGCCCATCTGTCTGTCCAGGCTGGGCAGTATGATGAAGAGGAGGAGCCTGGGCTCTGTGACCTTGGGCAGTCTATTTAGCTCCTCTGGGCCTTAGTCTTCCTGTCTTTAAAAGGGGTGCAGCAGGTCCTCCTTTGTCTGCGAAATAAATGAACTTAAGCCTATATCCCTGGTATGCTCTGCACTGGAAGGTATTTAGTTAAATTGTAATCCACAGGGACCACATCAGATGCTGACTGTTACCAGTTTTTTTGTTTTGTTTTAACATTTTTCGGTCACACAGCCTATGCGATCTTAGTTCCCTGACCAGGGATCAAACTCACATCCCCTGCAATGGAAGCAAAGAGTTTTAACCACTGAACTGCCAGGGAAGTTCCTGTTACTGATGCTTTTTACTCACTTTCCTGCCTAGTCTTAGGATAGAGGTCTGAAGACTTTTTCTGTGAAGACCCGGATAGTACATGTCTCAGGTTTTGTGGACCGTACAGTCTTTTGCAATTATTTAACTTTGTCATTGTGACCCCAGAGCAGCCCCAGGCAATATATAAATAAATGGCTGTGACTATGTTCCAAGCCTCTTTTTCTTCCTCTCCTGTACTCTCCCCTTCCTCGCCCCATTTGGCCCAGAGATGGAGTGTACCATTTCCTGGGCTGTAGCGTCTCACTGCGGTCTGTTTCTGATTATTAGTGAGGGTGAGTTCCTTTTCGTGTACTTGGTGCTTGCCACTCTCTTAGGTTTTCCCATTTGTTAATTACCTATTTATATCCTTTACCCATTTATCTATGAGTTTCCCAGCTTTCTCTGGTTGATTTGTTGGAGTTTCCTGTATATTCTAGAGATTTCTCCTTTGTTGATTTTAGACCAGATGGTTAATTTTGAATCTGTGGCCTGCGTATGGCCTTGCTATTGAATGGAAGTCCTTAATTTTATCATACTGCTTTTTGAGGGGTCTTGTATATGAACTCCCTTTCTGTTTCAAGACAAAGACACTTGCCTACATTTTGTTTGGTGAGCTTTAGTTTTCCTGTTCTTATTTAGGTCTTTGATTCCACAGGAGTTTATTGTTATATATGGTGTGAGGTAGGGATCTGATTTTATTTTTTTCCTATAAGTGAATCAGTTTTCCCTGTACCAGCTGTGAGATACTCCATGTGGTTGTTCGTCATCCATCATATGCTAAGTTCCCATAAAACAGTGTCCCCTTATGTGATAGCTCTTCTTTTTATTTCTGCTGTGGTTCTGCACTGGTTTCATTGCCATGGCTTTGTAACATGCCTTTATAGAAGCAGGTGGGATGAGTTCAGAATTTTCACAAGGCAGAAAGCCAGGCTTTTATGTGAATTATCCTGATATGTTAGTTTTGGCACAGGACTGTACTTACTAGAACACCATGCTGGCCAGCCCAGGCTTGTCCAGGGGCTGGTCCTGACCCACGGCTGCCAGTCGTGAGATACCGCTGGAAGTTCCCCATGTGAGCCCGACCCCGTGTCTGTGGGTTTGCAGTGCTGGAGAAGAGCGAGTTCAAGGACGAGTCCCAGTACTTCCGCTTCCACGCAGATGAGGAGATGGAGGGAACCAGCACTAAGAACAAACAGCTTCGCAATGACTTCAGGCTGGTGGAGAACATCCTGGCCAAGCGCCTGCTGGTAGGAGCAGAGCTGAGCATACTGCGTCTTCCTTCCCAGACCTGCCTGCAGGCCTGGGAACTGGGCAACCTTCAGATTGTGGCTGGAGAAGTTGGGCTCACCTTGGGGTGCCCAGAAGTAGGGGGGATTTTAGGTGGTGCCTAGCAACACCGCCCAGACACCAGGT
The DNA here is from genome assembly GCA_007570785.1 of Antilocapra americana. Lineage (NCBI taxonomy): Eukaryota > Metazoa > Chordata > Mammalia > Artiodactyla > Antilocapridae > Antilocapra > Antilocapra americana. Next base: position 6,277,107 of record ML662452.1, read on the forward strand.
CACTTTCCTGGCCAGACCACCGTCCTGACAGATGAGACTGGGCTCCCTTTCTTTTTTCCCTTCTCCTCTTGTTCACCCCACCCCGAGCCTAGCCTTTGCAGGGAGGATGGGCTCCTGAAATGACCCCTCTCACACCAAAGCCTTGGGTCTTCTGGGCCGGCAGCCTTGTTGAGTTGCTGCAACTAGCCTTGCAGTTAAGGTAGGACACTTTACCGGCCTGGTCAGGCGGTGTACCAGCCTAGCCCACCACATCCTGGTTCTGTGCCTGCTGGTGAGCCACAGCCTCCACCTTGAGGCCGGGCCCATGGCAGGCAACCGGGAGAGGGGCTCGGAGAGGCTGGGTCTCTTGCCGTGAGCCAGAGTTGGGGCTGAAGCCTGCCTAACGTGCAGGCGGCTCTGTTCACGTCTCCCCTGTCGTGCTTAAGGGGGCTGCGGTTCCAGTTCCCATTTCTCCCGCCACAGAGCCCTCAAGTGCTCCACACCGCACTTAGGACACCACCTTTCTGCCTCTTTTTCTTCCTCTCCTGTGCTCTCCCCTTCCTCGCCCCACTTAGCCCAGCCACTCAGATCTTCCGTCTTACCCTCCAGTACTCTGGGACCTGACTCAGGGCCCTGGTACCTGCTGTGCCCTCTGCCGGGAGCACTTTCCTCCAGCCTTTTTAAACTTCTGTTCCTCAATTCATTCAGGTCTCAGCGCAGATTGATATCCCCTCCCCTGGCCCTACTTCTGTGCCGCGTTCTATTCCTTTAAGTGCTTTATTTTAATTCAAAGTACATACACCCCGGTACCAAATTCTGTATTTCTTTGTTTGCAGTCTGTCTGTCCCACTGGACAGTCAGCTATACACGAGGGCAGGAACCATTTGTCTTGTTTGGTGCTGTTTCCAGAACAGTGAAGTGCCTGGCCCATATAATAGGCAGCAGCTCAGCAAAATATGTACTGAGCAAATAAATGCATTTCTGTATATCCCCACCACCATAACCCCCACAAACCTCCCAACCTTCTTGTCCTCCTGCGATGGGGAGGGACGGCTCCTCCCTAAACTCCTTCCTGTCCTCCAGTCCTTGGTGGCAGAACACTTTGGGGTCTGATTTATTTCATTAAGCTAGTAAGTTGTTATTGAACACCTGCAGAATGACAGCAGGAGGGGAGACAGTGGAGCATAGTAAATAAGGAGGCTCTGTCCTCAGGTTTGGAGGAGGAAAGGGGAGACAGGCCAAGAAAGCGAAATGAATTCGTGGTCACCCCACTCCCAGCCCCACCCTGAGTAGATCTGGGACAGAAGGAGCCGGCCGGGTCCCAGTCCCCTCCAACCCGCCCCCATGAGGGCTGAGCTGGAGCAGGCTCCAGGCCCCCCTCCCTGGCTCACTACCTCTCCGGCCTTGAACCCCCAGATCCTGCCCCAGGAGGAAGACTATGGCTTTGACATCGAGGAGAAGAACAAGGCTGTGGTGGTGAAGTCCGTCCAGAGGGGCTCGCTGGCGGAGGTGAGGTGGCTCAGAGGGGCCACCCCGGCCCCGGGCTGCGTGCGGACAAGAGAGTGGGGCACCCCTCCTCCAGCTCAGAAAGCCCTGGAACGGCCGAGGTTCCTCCTGGCTCCTTGTCCTCCTGGGGAAACAGTCCAGGTCTCTGGACTAGGATGGAGCCCCTGGGCTCGGGGTTGCCTTCCCAGTGTGTACCACCAGCTCCCCCTGCTGGCCCTGCGGGGGCCAGCTGCACAAAACCCACCGGGGGCTCTGAATCCGCTGATAATAGAGAAGCTAACGGTCAGCCGCCTGAGTAAGGCAGATCTGTCTTGGTGCTCTGACATGGATACGAGGTCTGGAGGAGGGAGGCCAAGGCTTCAGCCCCAGGGCCTCTCAGCTGTTGTCAGGGGTGTGCAGATGGCTGGGAGAGAGGCGCTGGCCACTTTTTCCAGGGGGCTCCGCTTGCTTCCCTGTAGCGCTCAGGAAGGCGTTTGGCTGCATGTAGTAGCCGTAGGATGGGCTTGACAGTGGCTGGAGCCCCGGGGCGTCCGTTTTCTTATGATGTAAGCAGTTTAGAAGGAGGTGGTTATAAGTGTTGGTTCAGGGTTGACATCTCTTCAACTTTGCTGGTCACGGACTCGTGGTCACAAGGTGGCCCCCCCAGGTTGATGCCTCGTGTCCTTGCAGAGCTGGGCAGGAAGCAGGGGCGGGCTGGACGCCTCTCAGGGAAAACGTCTTTGCTGTTAGCGGCCCCCTGAGCCCTACCGTCACAGCTTGTTGGCCTGCGTGGGTCTCGCCAGCCCGCCTCACTGTTTACCGCAGACGGCAGTGGGGTTGCCCTGGGGGGAGTCTCACTCGGGTCCTCCTTGGCCCCTGGGGCTGGTGACTCTGCGCCCCTGAACTGAGCGGCTCCTTAGAGAGCAGAGGAGGGGGTCAGTTACCTGGTGTGCTCCCCCCGCCCAGATGGCCGGCCTGCAGGTGGGGAGGAAGATCTACTCCATCAACGAGGACCTGGTATTCCTGCGGCCCCTGGCTGAGGTGGAGTCCATCCTCAACCAGTCTTTCTGCTCCCGCCGCCCGCTGCGCCTCCTGGTAGCTGCCAAGGCCAAAGAGTGAGTGTCCCCAGGGGCGGGTGTCTGGTGGCCTTCCCCTCAGGTTGAGGAGTTTCTGTGTGGAGAAGTGCTGGTCAGGGAGATGCCCCTGAGAACGGAGGTGAAGACCCGAAAGGGGCTGAGGGAAGGGGTTAGGGGGACATCTGGAGGAGGGGTGTTCCCGGCAGAGGAAACAGCGAGTGCAGAGGCCCCCAGGGTGGCACTGGGGTTGGTGTGTTTGAGCAACAGCGAGGAATCTGATGGGGCTGGAACGGAGTGGGCACTGAGCTCGGTCAGACAGCAGAGGCCAGACCCTGTGGGACCTGTGCCCACAGTAAGGACCACGGAGCTACCAGAAGGTTCTGAGCAGAGGGGCGGCGTGATCTGACAGGGTCCCGCAGCATCTCTCTGGCTGCAGGTGGAGACTAGATTGTCAAGGGCAGGGTGGAAGCAGGAAGCGTGGAGGGGAGGCTGCAGGCCAGCCCTGCCCAGCTGCTGCGGGCGTGGTGAGAAGTGGTCAGGTAGCAGATATAGGCACCGGGAGGGGCATTTTCTATTTTAAATCCTGTGCATTTGCTTTTCACTTCTCCCTTCTATTTAAGGCAGATGCTCCTGGTTTTCTGTTGACAGGAGTGATAGAAAGTTTTAAATAGAATTCTTTCAGTTAAAAGGCTTGTCAGTTTTGGGGACATGATTGATGGTTCGGTTGGTATGCAGAAGTGGGAGAAATCACCGTGGTGGAGTATGCCTACTTCAAGTTCCAGAAATACCTGGGGTTTGAGAGCAGGCTCCCAAGATGGCTTTTTATGGCAGGTAGGGACGATCCAAGGCCTAATGTGGGGGACATGCCTTAGACAGGGAAGCCGATGGCTTCCAGCCGCTGCATTGAAGCCCCTGGATTAATAATACCTGCTCTGTGATCCTGGGCAGGGACTGCCCACTCTGCCCTGGGATACACCCACAGAACGGCTGGGTCGTCTGGGATTTCAAATCATGGTCTCTGGGGGACGCGTGGACATTTTTCTAGAGTCAGCACCCAGATGTGCTGGGGCTCACTCGTCACCCTCCAAGTCGGTGATTATTGAATAAAACATAGACACTGACCAACATGCTGGTCTGGTGGCCACGGGGCCTCTTCTCACCCAGAGAATGATAGTGAAGGGTTAGGAGGGTGCGTGGACGGACTTTCCGAGGGCAGCATGGCTGGTTCCCACGAGTCACAGACCCTGCTCTGTGCATTCTGGTTGAGCGAGGTTTCTCTATGCATTTGGGGAGTCTGGTGCTGCTGCTGTCTGGGGCTGGACTTCCCAAAAGCCCGGGAAGCGGGCGCTCCCCCGGTGGCCCCCTGGACTGTCTTTCTGGAGTGACTGCTGTACCTTATGGCAGCTTGTGTTCGATGCAGGGTCGTCAAAGTCCCCGACCGTCCAGAGGCGCTGTGCTTCCAGATCCGTGGAGCAGCCCCGCCGTACGTCTACGCGGTGGGGAGAGGTGAGTGGGAGCCCAGGGGACGTGGAGTGGGGCTTTGGGAGGCCGGGTCTGTTGTGTGTGTGGAAGGAGTTCGAGGCGCCCGCCCAGTCACCTCCAGGCCTGTGCCTCTTAGCGTGCCGTTAGGGGGTCGGCTCCACACGGGCAACTAGAAGGAAGCACTAGGGAGTGGTGAGGGTGTGGCAAAGTGAGAAAAACGCACATTCCCTGGAAACAGGGCAGTGTTTCTTCAGCTCAAGCTCCTTATTGCCAGGCAGGCATGTGGCAGTTTGAGAATCATGGGACAGCTGAGAAAACATGCCCTTGGAGCCTGGTAGACCTGGGTTTGAAACCTGGCTTCTCCTGGACACATGACTTGATCCACTTTGCCTCTCTGAGCCTCTGTTTCTCTGTCTGTAAAACGGGACTGATCCTGGCTCCAGTATCATGGGGTTGTTGTGGGACTTAAAGAAGAGGGCTTCCCTGATGGCTCAGCAGTAAAGAGTCCACCTGCAGTGCAGGAGCTGCAGGAGACGCGGGTTCAATCACTGAGTCGGGAAGATCCCCCGGAGGAGGGCATGGCTACCCACTCCAGTATTCTTGCCTGGGGAATCCCATGGACAGAGGAGCCTGGCAGGCTACAATCCAGGGGGTCGCAAAGAGTCAGACGCGACTGAAGTGAGGAGCAAGCGCACATGCGAAGAGACGACGCTCTGGAGTGAAATGTGCCTGGGTTCAAGGCCAGCCTCCCTTGCCGCGTGACCATGGCTCCTTGCTACTTCTCTGAGCCTCAGTCTCTTCTGCCAAGTGGGAATGGCAGTGCCTGTCCTGCCCACTGGCGTGGGGAGGAGAGTGGCTGCAAGGTGGGAGGATGGGTGGCATTTGGTGGGGGTGAGGGACCGGTTCATCTGGTCACTCGCCCTTGCCTGATACTGCCCCAGCCTCTCATCGCCTGGCATCCAGCCTCACGCCCTCCTGTCCCCTTTAGGCTCCGAGGCTGCGGCTGCAGGGCTCTGTGCTGGCCAGTGCATCCTGAAGGTCAATGGCAACAATGTGATGAATGATGGCGCCTCGGAGGTCCTGGAGCACTTCCAGGCATTCCGGAGCCGCCAAGAAGAGGCCCTGGTGAGCCCCCTTGGCAGCCAAGGGGATCAGGGAAGCCCTGCTCACTGGGGTGGAGGCTGAGGGCACCTCCCCTTCCTGGGGAAAAGCTTGCAGGCACCGCAGGGTCTAGGGTGGGGTGGGGCTGCCAACCTGAGGGCTGAGCTGGTCTTGGGCTCTGGGACTTCCTTTTAGGGACTTCCCTAAACCTCAAGGCCTCAGTTTCTACAGTTGTGAAATAGGTATGATAAGACCCTCTTTTCTTACCACATAGGCACGTTGGGCAACTAGTCACATTGATGATAAGAAATTGATGTTATACTTGGGTTGGGGACCCAGGGTTCTGTGGAACGTGATTCATTGGCTTATTTAGTAAAGCATTTCTTGTGCACCTGCTGTGTGCCTGGCGTGTTTCTAGACCCTGGGGCCACAGGAGAGACAAGCTTTCTGCTCCCATGAAGTTGACTTACGTTTTCAGTGGCTCCCCCTTCCCTGGCTTCTGTGAGGAGCGTAGACTGTGGACACTGAGGGCTGAGTGTGACTGGAGGTCCTTCAGGAAGTTTCCAGAGTGAAGTCTGGGAGGGCTCTCTGAAGGTGGTGTCACTGACAGGCTGAAACCCTGAGTTTTGGAGTCGGGCCAGCATGCCCCTGGGCTCCTGGCGTCGTGGCCGCCCCTCTTACTCTGCTCCCCACACAGGGCCTGTACCAGTGGATCTACCGCACCCATGAGGATGCACAGGAGGCCCGGGAGGCCGCCGGCGAGGACCCCAGTAGTGAGGGGGCCCAAGAGGAAGACCAGCTCAACTCGGGTAATGGGACAGGCAGGCCATGCGACAGAGACAGCCGTGGGGCTGGGTCCTCTGTGTCCACACTCCTCCCAGGCCCATCCAGCCCTTCTCGGTGCTGTCAGTTCTGTACTAGTCTGACTGCTGCTGTGGCAAAGTACTAGGAACCTGGTGGTTTAAAACCACACGCGTTTACTATGTTACAGTTCTGGAGGTCACAAGTCCGAAAGGCGCCTCCCTGGGCTCTAATCAAGGTGTCAGCAGGCTGGCATTCCTTGCTGTGGCTCTTCACTTGCCTGTTTCAGGGAAACAGCTCCCCAGCCAGCCCTGTAAACCCTGCTTCTTTGTTGACTCCAGAGTCACCAGCAAGGAGCCCAGAACTGTCAGACACCAAGGCATCGAAAGCCTCTGGTCTTCCCACGTCTCCTGCGCCCAGCCCAGCAGAGCACAGAAAGCGACTGGAGAGGAGGAGCTATTAGTCAAACTCCAAGCGTTTGTCACCTACTATGTGCCAGGCTCAGTTGTAGGTTCAGAGGATTCAGTAAGGAATAAAGCAGAAAAATCCCTGCCCTCGGGGAGCTGTTCCCCTGCAGCTGAAACACGTATAGCCTGAAAGAGGGGTCCTAAAGGAGACAGGCTGATGGGAAGAGGGAGAGGCCGGTGGCCAGCTCTGAGCTCAGTTTATGCCCCTCTGAGAGCAAAGGGCCGTGCAGAACGTGGGTGACCCCAGTGATGACGATGGTAAACCACACTGGGAAGAGCTGGTGGTTTTGAAACTTCCACTCATTTAGTAGAAGCACCTACTGTGTGCCGTGTCATGTTCAAGGAGCTGGGGAAACAGGAGTGAACAAGGCAGACTGGATCTCTGCCCTTAGGGCACTGACATGAGGGGAGCAAGACAGTGAACAAAAGAACAGGCAAATTGATAATTGATGATGTAGCTTGGAGGGTGAGGGGGGAAAGGGTGACAGTGTGTGTGTTGAGAGGTACTCTTTGGAGCAGGTGGGAAGGAAAGCACTTCATACCATAAAGCGCCTGCTTTCTTCCTAGACACATCACTACCTAGCTGTGTGACCTGTAAGGAGGCACAGTCTCTCTGGGACCCTGTTAATCTGAACTGAAACTGGGCTCCATAAAAACATGGGCTCAGCAGACTAAAAAGGCTGAGTAGGGTTAATGGGCTTCAGGTCTGGCTTGATCCAGCATTTCATAGACTCAGGAGGCCTTCATCTCCCCCAGCTCTCAGCTCTGCTCCCTCTGTGTTGCTTTCCCTCTTTCATGCTGTTTTCTCCACCTAGTGGCTCTGGTAACTTGAAATCCAGCTGAAAAAGAGAATGTCTCCTCTTTGTAGATCCAAAGAGATCTCACGCTCATGGGCTCAGCTTGGGTCCCATGCTTGTTCCTGAAGCAGTCACTGTGAATGGAGGAAAGCGAACAGGCTGAATGGCCAGGCCTTTGCCTCTGGGGGAGGGTATGGATGGCGAATGAGTCTCGTTTTCTGAGCCACATAGACTGTGAATGAGACTCAAGGCTTGATTCCTAAAAGGAAAATCTTTTAGAATCAGAAGTGAGTGACAGTGGGCTGGCAGAAGTGAAAAGAGCTGCAATACAGGTTTCAGTCTCCCCGTCTAACCCAGGCTGTCCACGGTGCTGGGTCAGGGGGCTGGCTTGGTGTGGGGTGGTGCCCCTTCCTCAGAGTCACCTGTCCCTCTGGCTTCCAGCCTTCCCCCTGATGTCCCTGGGCCCCCAGCCGAGTCAGCACGAGGACAGCCCTTTGGTCAGCCTGACGGTGGACAACGTGCACCTGGAGCACGGCGTGGTGTATGAGTACGTGAGCACGGCGGGCGTCAAGTGCCATGTGCTGGAGAAGATCGTGGAGCCCCGCGGCTGCTTCGGCCTCACTGCCAAGGTCTTGCTTGGTGTGGCCCTGCCCTGGGGGAGGTGGAGCAGCCTGACTCCCATGTCCTCCGAGTTAGCCTGGGGAACCTCAGTCCTAATCCCTGCTCCTCCACTTGGTAGCTGTGGGGCTTAGGAGACTGACTTCTCTCTTAGCTTCAGTTTACTCATCTGTTAAGTGGGCCAATAACAGACCCGACCTATACGGTATTACAAGGTGTATAGTAGTCACCAAGGTAAACGCCCTTAAGACCCTCCCAGGTGCCCAGTGAGTACTCAGTAGTTGTTAATATTTCTGCAGATCCTTGAGGCCTTTGCTGCCGATGACAGTGTCTTCGTGCAGAACTGTGGGCGGCTCATGGCCCTAAGCAGCAGCATGAGGACCATGTCCCACTTCGAGTTCCGCAACATCTGTGACACCAAGCTGGAGCGCATCGGCCAGAGGATCGCCTGCTACCAGAAGGTGCCTGCGCCCCATAGGGTCGCCACTCAGGGTGTTTCAGTTGTAAATGTCAAATCCCAACCCAACTTAGCTTAAACAAACAGATAATTAACTGGTTTATATTACTGAAACGTCCGTAGGTAAGCTTCAGGCATGGTCGTATCCAGCACTGGAACAGATACCACACTGTTACAAGAACAGGACCTCTCTCCTTCTCTTTTCCTTATTGGCTTTGCTCTCAGGAAGGCCCTTTTCATGTGGTGATGAAATGGCCCCCAGTAGCTTTAGCCTTAGCAGCCCCAGCAGAAATAGAACGCGATGAGAGCTCTTGTTGGCTTGGCCTGGGTCCCCTGCCTAGGCCTGGACAAGTTCTGCAGGAATGGGGAGGCAGCCTTACTTGAACCTCACAGATTCTGGGTCAGGGAGAGATGTTCCTCCAGGACTCCTCAGGTGCAGCTAAAATGGAGACATGTGGGTGGGTAGGTACTTGGAGGCCTCCCATTCCTCCAGAACTTCCCTGAAATCTGGGTCCAGTGAAAGGCAATGCAGGGGAATTTACTTTTCCGTTTGGACTTACCAGTATTTTTTTTTTCTTCCAATTTGAAAATGGCTGGCCTAGGCTAGGATAAAGTGGGTACTGGGGGTGTGCCAGAATTCCCAGACCCCCTAAGTCATAACCCATGCACCCCCACTGTTCTCAGTTTGCAGCTCAGCTAAAGAGCAGGATCAGCCCACCCTTCAAACAAGCACTGCTTGAGCCCCATCCACTGTGTGGCCTGGACTTTTGCCCCACCAACTGCCACGTCAACCTCATGGAAGTGTCCTACCCCAAGACCACTCCCCCAGTTGGGAGGTCCTTCAGCATCCGCTTTGGCCGCAAACCCTCCCTCATCGGCCTTGACCCAGAGCAAGGTAACTGCATGTGTCCATCACAGATGTGTTCAGATCTCACACTACGATACTTAAACAGACGCATATCTGAAGGCCGACAGGCTAGAGCTGGAACGGTGGCTCTGTGGTCATCACGGATCCACATTCCTCCTATCTTTCTATGGCTACCATCTCTAAATGTTGCTTTTATCCTGAAAGATGCCTTATGGTATAAAAATGGCCGCTGGAGTACCAGTCATCACGTCTACATTCCAGGCAGGAAAATGATCATAGTAGTTAAGAACGTATTGGCACCAAATCGAAACTTTCTTAGTAAAGCAGTATAATGTATTAGAAGAATGTTTTAAAGGGAAACTTTTTTCATTTACTGGCGTCCTTAAAATGGGTTTGTGAACTATTCCTCCCTACCATAGGTCACCTGAACCCCATGTCCTATACCCAACACTGCATCACCACCATGGCTGCCCCATCCTGGAAGTGCCTGCCTGCTGCGGATGGGGACCTACAACGTCAGGGTCCCGACGACAGCAGCTTTGGGCCAGCCAATGGAGCCCTTGGCCAGGAGGACCGAGGCCTGAGTTTCCTACTCAAGCAGGAGGACCGTGAGATCCAGGATGCCTACCTGCAGCTCTTTACCAAACTGGATGTAGCCCTGAAGGAGATGAAGCAATATGTCACTCAGATCAACAGGTGAGCCCTGTGTCAGGGTCAGGATTTCCAAACATCTGCAGCATTAACATCTTGAGTAGGATTACTCTTTGGAGTAGGGGGTGTCCTGTCCATTAGAGGTTATTAGCGGTGTCCCTGGTCTCTACCCACCACATGTTGTGACAGCCTGAGATGTCTTCAGATGTTGTCAGATGCCTTCTGGGGGCAAAATCATCCTGATTGAGAACCGCCGCGCTAATGAATGGATGGATGTAGGCAGTATCGTCAGTAGAGGCCGGAACTATCGGTGAAAGGTCTGGGGGGATCTTTATTATTTTAACACCGCAGAGAGAGAAAGACAACTGGACGTGACGTCCCTTCTGGTGCCACGCAGCAGGACATACACACTGTACCACCTACAAAGCGTCCTCACCAACACAAGCCAAACAGTTCTCCGACTGGAGGTCTAGGCTGGCTAGATGATGCGGGGTATAAGGGAGGATGAACTGGTGCCTCAGGGATGAAGTTGGCTAAATCCAGAAGGCGGGTGATTCTAGGTGACATATGACCCCGGGGGCCTGTGTCTTGAAGTTCAAAGTCTTTGCTCCCGCAGGCTGCTGTCCACCATCACAGAGCCCACCTCCAGTGGGTCCTGTGACCCTGCCTTGGCTGAGGAGGCCTCCTCCCCACCACTGGTCAGCGAAGAGAGCGAGATGGACAGGACCGACCACGGGGGCAGCAAGAAGGTGTGCTTCAAGGTGTGCGAGGAGGATCAGGAGGACTCGGGCCACGACACGATGAGCTACCGGGACTCCTACAGGTGGGGCGGGCCTGGCGGTGGGGGTGGGGTGGGGGGCTCCTGGGGCGGGCCTGGCCAGGGACTCCTGGGGTGGGTCTGGCCGGGGCTCCTGGGGCGGGCCTGGCCGGGGGAGGCGGGGGGCTCCTGGGGCAGGCCTGGCCGGGGGGGCTCCTGGAGTGGGCCTGTGGTGGGGGGTGCTCCTGGGGCTTGGCGTGGAGGCACAGCAGAGGCCCTGGCGGTGGGCAAGTCAGACTCGGAGGGCGTTTCTTAGGGAGCAGTGGGACCCGTGTGGTTTGTGGCTCTGGGGAGTTACCTGAGCCCCACAGCACACCCTGGAGGCACTCTTCAGCCTCCCTCCCCCCAGACTAATGTTTCAGGGCCTGTCCCCTTGGGGACACCACTGATCCTTTCCGCCTCGATTCCTGTCCCCATACGTTGATGAAACGTAGTCTAAGAAAAAGTCAAGATCTGTGTATTTTAAAGTCAACGTCATCAGGCCTCTGGTTTTTGCAACAAACACTGTTTTTACTTGATCCAGGGAGTAAGACCATTTGTTTTTCCTAATGCTCGAGGATCTGAACTGTTTTCTCCTGGTTAATTATTAACAAGATCGGTGAAGTCTTAATTAGTGGGTTGAGCAGACCGAAAACTCAATTTCCTGTAATGCACTGTGGAGTGAATGGGATTCCGTACCATAAATGAGCACTGTGGCCTCCAGTGAAAAGGTTCTCTAACATCTGATGGTTGTGGTTAAACTAGAAAGGGACACTTCGTAAGATTTTGGGCAAAAAGAGAACTGTTAGAATTTGGCAAGGCCTTGGGCCCCATCCTCCCGGCATTTATAGCCTTTCAGTCTTCAAGGGGCCTGGTGTTTCTTGGTGTCTGTGTAATGAGATGTCTGGCTGACTGGGTCCCATGTGTCCTTGGAGCCTTGTGTCCACAGACCAAGATCTTATCTCTCTGCGTTTCCGTTCTGACATTTTTGAATCTTCCAAGTTTTCCTTTCATTTTCAGAGAAGTGAAGGAAAGACTCTCAGGGTTGTGGTTTTTGATTCCCCATACCTTCTGAGTTCTTGGGACACAAGCTCAGCTCACACAGTCCTTGTTCTTAGGAGGTTTCCAGCCAGGCCATGTGGTCCAGTGTGGGGGTGCAGGTGTATCTAGGGACAAGACTGTCCCACGAGGAGGTGACGGTAGTTACACCCGAATGAAAAGGAGTCACTGCCCACCTACCATTTCTGTGTTTCTCTACTGAGGCCTAGAGATGTTTCTACAGGTGGGACCTAGGAAACCCGCTGGGACAAGCTTCCCCATCTCTGGCACTGGTGGTTGGCCAACAGTGCTCTCTCTGGGCCAGTTGTTTGCCCCAGGGTTTTGTCTACACCCCAGAAAGTGGGTTCCGGATGCTGGGGCCAGAGGGTGTGAGCGGGGAGGCAGAGGGTTGACTCACGCCTTCCTCTCTGCCGCTCCGCAGCGAGTGTAACAGCAATCGGGACTCAGTCCTGTCCTACACCAGCGTGAGGAGTAACAGCTCTTACCTGGGCAGCGATGAGATGGGCTCCGGTGAGTGCCAGGGCTGGGGGCCCGGGGGGTCGTGCTTGGTCCGCTTTTGTTTTGTACGCCACCTGCGCGGTGTGTTGTTTTCTGTGACTTTGCATGGGATGCAGTGGTTTTCCTTCGCTCATTCTGCGTGTGTTTATTGCACACCTGTCATAGGCTGGGACCACGGCCGTGAAGTTTGAAAAGACAGGCCCTTGTCGGGCCCACGTTCCCTGTGAATGTCCTGGACACAGAACAGATAAAAACACTCCTGTTTCAGTTACCAGATGGGATGAGGGCTCCCACATTGCTGAAATAGGGCGACCCGATGGTTCCCAGGAATGACACTTGCTCAAACCCAAAATTCACACAACACAAAAGCAGTACATGAAAATCAGTCAGAATTTCAACCTCTCCCACAGAAATGACGACTGAGGATATTTGGGGATCCCTGGTGAACATGTATTTCTGCACAGAGGTGGAGAAATGTGGGTGGATGGCTGGAGGGACAAACAGGCATAAATAAGAATTTACAAGTTAGGGTGGCTCAGTGGTGAAGAATCCGCCTGCCCATGCAGGGGACACTCCCTGGGTTGGGAAGGAGGTTCAATCCCTGGGTCGCGAAGATCCCTTGGAGGAGGAATTGGCAAACCCACTCCAGTATTCTTGCCTGAAAGATCCCATGAACAGAGGAGCCTGGCGGGCTGCAGTCCATGGCGTTGCAAAAGAGTTGGACACAACTGAGCAACTGAGCACATAAATTCGATTATACGTTACTTGCAGCTTTTACTGAAAGACTGAAACTTGTTTTTTCATGGATTTCAGCCTGTAACATTTTTATTTTGTGAATGGGATAGGCAATCACATGGTTCATAATTCGAAAGGCGTGGGGGGGGAGGGTGGGTGGCGACAAACTCCCTCCCACTCTTGTTACCCGGCCTCCTGGTTCCCCAGCGCCCACTGTCACTGCTGCCCTGCGTGTCCTTCCAGAGGTAGTCTGCACATAAAAATTTAATCTTAATTATACTTCAGTTAAACAGAAGAAAAAGAAGCTCAGGAAATATTAGAGCTATTTCTGAACTTTGGATAAATATTTCGTCACAGAAGATATTCAGCTGCAAAAACTACCCCTGGGGAGGTTTTAGGAAGGCGATTTAAATGAAACGGCTGGGGGGCAGAATGAGAGGTGTGGGATCTGGTCCCTTCACTCGTTTTCAGAGTGAAGATAGTAGCAGCGACTTATAGTTGTGTACTGTTTCAGTTCCTGTTGCCCATTTTGCAGATCAACAAACTGAGGCTCAAAGAGGTCAAGTGATTTGTGCAGCGTGGCATAGCTGGGACCTGGATCTATCTGGCTCCAAGTCCGCTGTGGGTTTTGGAGCTCTGTAGCTACACTGCCTTCTTGCGAAAGAGGCTGGGAAGGTGTGCGATGGGGCAGGAATAGTTGATAGCTGTGGTTTCTTCCTCCTGCCAGGGGATGAGTTGCCCTGTGACATGAGGATCCCATCAGACAAGCAGGACAAGCTTCACGGCTGCCTAGAGCACCTCTTTAATCAGGTAGGATCTTCGTCCCAACCCTGGCCTGACCTTGAGTTCTTCCCATCACCCCTGGTAAGAACCCAGAAGCCAGGAGCCAGGGCAGGGGCCGGAGGTCACAGGTTCTAGCCACTTGGAGGGCCCCGAGGGCCAGACTAACCCGGGGCTTCCTGTCGCCCAGGTGGACGCCATCCACACACTCCTCAAGGGGCCAGTCATGAGCAGAGCTTTTGAAGAGACCAAGCATTTCCCCATGGACCACAGCTTACAAGGTGAGCAGAGTCCTCAGGCAGGGTGAGGGATGGCAGCCCGCATCCGTCAGGGACACAGCCTGTGACGTGGCGCATGGGCTGGACGGCGGGCAGGCTGCCTGGGCCACACACTGCCCACTTTGCCCCTCGCCTGCCGAATGGCCGTGGGCCAGTCCCGGGGCGGTCAGCAAGCTCAGCCCGTGGGCTGAATCCAGCCCATGGCCTGTTTTTGTACAGACTATGAGCTGAGGATGACTTTTCATTTATAGTGAGTCATCAAAACAAAAGAAAACATGTGTGGCAGGAACCGAATGCCCTGCAAAGCTTAAATCCGTTCCCATGTGACTCTTTACAGAAAAAGTGTGTGGACCTCTGGGGGGGTCCCTGAGCCCTTCTGGGCCTCTGTCTGCCCATTTATAACATAAGGGGAAGGACTGGAGCAGTTTGCCAGGCCGCAAAAACCCCTAACCCCCTTCATCATGTTAGACATATTCATAGACTCTACCGACATCTTTACATTTTTTAAACTCTATTCATTTGCTACCTGTATTGTTATTGGTAGATCTTGTCTGAAAAAGTGTCTCCCTTTAAAAAAGTTAATTTTGAAAAGAACTTATTAAACTTCCTGTAAGTGCAAAATCATCATAATATGCCATAAAATAATAAGTCCAATGGAACCAACAATGAAAAATGTCCTTGTACTATAGTTAGGCACTGTCGTCTGTCCAGAGCTCTTTGTTGTTTATTCATGAGAGGGGTTAACGAGTTAAAGAAGTGTTAAGGACTTGACAGCACCAAGTTGAGACTTTCTTCTTGAAATGATTGAGAGAAAAATAATCAACACTTACGTCTTTCTACTTACCTTTCCTCTTGTTTACCATCGACTCACTTACCCATCCCCCCACCCATTTATCTCCCCATCCATCCATCCATCCATCCATCTGTCCCTCCACGCTATCCACCCACTGACCCACTACCATCCACTTATCCCTTCACCCACCCACGCACCCACCCACCAGCATCCATCCATCCGTCTGCTCATCCATGCATCCATGCATCCAGTAAGCAATTTCGAAGGACCAGCTTGTGCTCGGCCCTGTGGTGAGACACTGCCTCTGAGCTCCAGGAATTTCCAGTGGGGTGCAGGAGATAAAGAGCCAGTTGCTTCTAAGTGAGGGTCAGAAGTGGTGAGGTGTTAGGGTGCCCTGGCAGAGCCCCTCTGACTATCTCAGGGTCATCTCTGCCTGGGACCGAAACCATAAAATATCTCAGAAACTCAAGACTGTGTAGCAGACACGAGGCCGAAGGAGCAGAGGCCTCCGTCAGCCTGTCTGCGGTCAGATTCAAGTCCCATCTTGGTCACTGCTTTGATGAGTCCCTTTGGGCAAGTCACTTTCCCTGCTCTGTGCCTTGACTTCCTCCTCTGTGTAGGGAAAAGGTTGCTAGGTTATAGCTCATGTGCCAGCTCGACTGCTTGTGGCCGTGAGGGGGCGGAGGATCCTTCTGTGACTGCATTCAGGCTCAGGAGAAGAAAACACCTGTGATTCTGCAGTGGATTGGTTGTGCTTGTCAGGAGTCCCATCCTCAGACTAGTAGTAAGGACTGCCGAGATTGAGTAATGATGTCTGCCATGGTACGGTACCCTCCATTAGTAGCGCACTTACATCTGTTTGCCTTCCCATGGACCAGATGATACCCAAGGCTCCCGCCAGCATCCTTGACCTAAGATTCTGAGCTTTGGAATCTAGGGATGGGACAGTGGTCTCTGCGGCACCATTTCTCAAAGCTCCCCGTCTCCTTCCTGCTCCAGAGTTCAAACAGAAAGAGGAGTGTACAATCCGTGGCCGGAACCTGATCCAGATCAGCATTCAGGAGGACCCCTGGAACCTCCCCAATTCCATCAAGACCCTGGTGGACAACATTCAGAAATACGTGGAAGGTCAGTCGGACAGGGAAGGCTGTCACGAGGAGCTCTTCTGGCCTCTGGTTCTTAATGTGGAACAGGGGAGGGTCAGCGGTGGGTCCACCTCTGTGCCCACGCCTCTCTAGACCCAGGGAGGGGACAGGGAGAGCCAGTGCCCCTTTCTCAGGGCCTTGGGACAGTACACACATGGTCTGGGAACTGCTCATCTGGGTGCCTGGGGCTTCCTCGCAGAATCGGGAGACTGAGGAGGCTGAGCTTGTTCCTTCCCAGCTTCCAAAGCTGTGGATTTAGTTAGGTTTCTTTTATGATCAAGGTTACAGGTGTGTGTTGAGGGGAGAGAGGGTCCTTATCAGACTTGGGCCTACAGGTAGGTTTGGATGCTCTAGCGTTAAAAAAGTGTGAATCTGCTTCCAGTATTTATAATCGGAAAGCCCACATGAAAGTCTAG
Source organism: Antilocapra americana (assembly GCA_007570785.1). Lineage (NCBI taxonomy): Eukaryota > Metazoa > Chordata > Mammalia > Artiodactyla > Antilocapridae > Antilocapra > Antilocapra americana. Next base: position 6,293,389 of record ML662452.1, read on the forward strand.
GTTTCTGGCTATTCTTGAACAATCAGACGATCTGGCAGTAACAGGCTTGCAGTCCTGCATTCACATTTGGCTGGAGATGAATGGTGGCCTCCATCTTCAGGTTGGGGAGGGGACCGGTCCACATGGACCCCACCATACCCTGTGGCCCAGGGTCTGCTTCACGCCCCTTATGTTACCTGCCTGGCCCTTGGCAGCATTTGAGCCTGAGGCTCCTGGGTTAGAAGGACCCCAGGCCGGGAGACATTTGATCAGGATAGCAGGGGGTGCTTGGCCCCAGGGTCATGACCCCAGGACCAGCCCCCTCTGAGCTGGAAGCTTGTGTTGGCCCTGAGCTGTCCTGTTTTCCAAAGCTGTCATTGGTTAAGAGTGTGGACTCCGGAGCCAGATGGCCAGGGCTTGAACCCCAGCCCTCCCACTTACTGGCGTGAGATCTTGGCAAGTTCCTTGATGTCTCTGTGCCTCAGTCTCTCCACTGTAGAATGGGTTTCATAGGGCGCCTTCCCTCATGTGTTGTTGCAAGGAGTCAGTGAGTCGGTACAAATGAGGGACTTGGTTCAGCGCCTGGCACACAGTAAGACCTCAGTAAGCAGATGTTGGTATTCCTGCCACACCCAGCCCTGCATCTTGGTGCCTCTCTGGGACAGAATGTATCACAAGAGCCTGGACCCAAAGGCCTTTCGGGTTTTTCTAAGCCCTTTCTGGGCCCAAGAGCCTTTATGTGAAGGAGAGAGACCAGGATATTAGCCTTTATCTGGAAGGTCTGAGCTTTGTCTGCACGTGGGCAGGGCTTGGCAGTAGGGTGGTGTGAATAAATACCTTAGGATGCGTGTGAATTTATGTGGTGTGAGCACCCAGATGTATGTGCCCATGAGCAGGTATGAGGCGTGGGCTGGGGGCTCTGTCCCAGGAGTTGGACGGGCTGGTTTCAGTCTTTGTTTGGCGGGTGTATATAAACAATTGGGATGCAGCTAACAGTTGGGGTTTCACCCCCTGGATGTCTGAGGTTTCTGGAATCCACCCAACACTCATTCAAAGCTTCCTGAACCTGGCTGTGTGTACCCAGAGCTTCACTGCAAAGCAGGGCAGAGCATGTGGGCCATGGGGAGGCTTGGCTCTGCCGGCATCTTCTGTTTACTCCACTCAGCCCATCTCCCTTCTCGGTCCCTTCTCCTTCCAGATGGAAAGAACCAGCTGCTCCTGGCCTTGCTGAAGTGCACAGGTGAGGGCTTTGAAAGGGCAACTGTCTGCAACATGCATATGCCAGGTACACCCGGGAGAGGCTGTCCCGGCAGCTGGCGCTCGTGACTGCAGCCAAGGGAAGGCCTCTTCTGCCGACCAAGGTTGACTTCCGTAGGATCCTCGGGCCTTGCCTGCGGGGGAGATGGCACTGTGGCCTCAAGCCCACTGAGAACTGCTCGGGCCTCACTTCCTTCTCCTCTGTCCAGGGGACAAGTCTCAGGCCCTGGCGCTAGGAGCACTATCTCTTGTCACCTCCCAGGCCTGGGCTGATCTCAGTGAGGACCCAGCATAGAGCACTGATGATTTCAGAGGCTTTCTGCCAGTGGAGCCCTCAGCCCCAGCCTGGGGCTTCCTGCGCTTGCAGATGGCGGGAAGGTAGAGGGGCTGATGGGCACCCAGGGGAATCTTGGAGGTGCTCTCTGTCCCATCCTTCCAGAAATTCTCAGCCATGGGGCAGCTAGAATAGGATCCAGGTCAAAATTGGGCACGGAAAACCCGTTGGCTGTTGCCAGTCATCGAAAATAATCCCTTTCTGGGAATTCCCTGGTTCAGCGGTTAGGACGCGGCACTTTGACTGCGAGGGCCCAGGTTCGGCTTTTTTGGGGGGAGCTAAGATCTCGTAAGCCATGTGGTGCAGGCAAAAGCAAAACAAAAAATCCCTCCCTGAAGATTAAGGGCCCTAAATGACCAATTGCCCGAAATTGGCCAGTTCTGCAAATCACATCACAGGCAGGGGCCAAGGAATTGGAGGTGGGGGGGAGGGATGACAGGAAGAAGGTATACTTCTCAAAAACAGAGAAAATGGTAAACTGCCTTTCTTCGAACACAGAGTTTGTTGTCATCGTCATTCTCGGTCAAGGCTGAGACATTTCCTAATAAATAAAGGAACAGCTGAAGGTAGGGGTTTGGGGCAAGTGTTTTTTTTTTTTTTTAACGAGGATCAGTTTTTTTCTTAAGTCTTTACTGAATTTGTCACAACATTGCTTCTGTTTGATGTTTTGGTTTATTGGCCCTGAGGCATGTGGAATCTTAGCTCCCCAACCAGGGATTGAACCCCCACCTCCTGCATCGGAAGGCGAAGCCTTCGCCACCAGAGGAGCCCCTGTTTTATTTATTTTTTTAAATAGGCAGATGGGTCATTGAGAGAGTTGAGTTTTGCCACAGATCGGCTTGCTTTTGGAGAGTCAGTTTTTAACGGGGCTGGCTTTCGGTGCCAGGGGATGAAGAGGAGTTTTGGCAAGTTGGGCCCAGATGGGTGGTCTGGTTCAGGGAGAGGGGGCTGGTTCAGGGCTTCGGGGCGCCAGCCTGCTGACGCCCCGCGCGGCGCCCCCTCCGCCCGCAGACACGGAGCTGCAGCTGCGGCGGGACGGCATCTTCTGCCAGGCTCTGGTGGCTGCTGTGTACACCTTCTCCGAGCAGCTGCTGGCGGCCCTGAGCTACCGCCACAACAACAATGGCGAGTACGAGGAGAGCAGCCGGGACGCCAGCCGCAAGTGGCTGGAGCAGGTGGCGGCCACCGGCGTCCTCCTGCACTGCCAGGCCCTGCTCTCGCCAGCCGTGGTGAGTGGGGGGCCGTGGGGCGGGGGAGGGCTCGCTCCGCCGTCGCACTCCTCATTCATTCATTCAGCAGCAGCTTACTGAGAACCTGCCGGGTACCCCTGTTCTAGGCACCCGGGACCCAGCACTGGACATAGCACGGCGCTCTTGTACTCAGGAATCCTACATCCTGACGTTGGGGAGATTGAAATAAATAGCTAAGGACGCGGATGGTATAGACTTCTGGTTCTCGACGGGGCAGTTTTGCCTCCAGGGGACACTTGGCAGTGTCTGGAGACATTTTTGGTTGAAGAAGAGGAGGTACTGGTGTCTGATGCCTAGAGGCCAGGGGAGAGGGGGCTGCTCCTACAGGATGCTCAACCAGCCCAACACCCAGCCGAGAATCATCTAGGCCCCGAGTGTCCGTCGTGCCGCAGTTGAGAAACCCTCAGTTATAGCGATAAGGGTGAAGGAGAAAAATTAAGCATAGAAGGGGGCGGGAAGGTCTGTGGGTAGTGGCAGTTGAAAGTGTGATAAGGTGGCCACTGGGGGCCTCATGAAGAAGGTGACAAGGGAGGGGCGGCGAGTCCTGAGAGCCCCCTGGGGTTGGACTGTGCAGGGCTTGCGGGCTGGTGTAGGACTTTGGCTGTTCTTCTGAGTGGGTGGGCGCCAGGGGAGCATTTTGAGCAGGGGAGGGACAGGATCTCACTTTGGCACTTAAAGGATCACCCGGGCTGTGGAGAGGGGAAGAGTATGGAGGGCAGAGGCTGGGAGCCCTGTGAGCACACTTCTGCGATGATCCAGGAGAACTTCCTCCGTGCAAATAGCTTCTGCTTTAGTCCTTGCAGTAGCCCCAAGGCAGGTCCTTTATACCCGCTTTTTAAGGATGAGAACCCTGAGGCCCAGGGAGCAGCTGTGAACTGTGGGAGTCCGATGCTAAACCCAGTTTCCCCAGCTGATCTGCTTTCTCCGCATCTTCTCTTTTATCCCTCATTGCCCTGTTCGTCTACTCTCAGGCCTCAGAATCAGGGTGGGTCCTTCAACCAGCCCCTGGGGGCGATGGCAGAACCAGTGACTCAGCATTGTGGGGTACTGGTACTTAGAGCTGATGCCCACCAGAAATAAAAACCTGCTCTGTGCTATTTGTCCCTCTACCTGCATGCCCAGGCCTGAGCTCCCCTGGCTTCTGCAGCTCTGAGCCTCCTAGACATTTCCCCAGGTGGGAGGAGAAGTCACAACTGCAGGCCAGTTGGGGAAGCACAGCCCTGGTGTTGCCTCTGCTGGTCGATGCTACAGATGCCCGCTTGATGGCAGATCCCTTCTCACTTGATTTCTGGACGTGAACACCCAACCCTCACTTCCCTCCTCTCAGATGAGGTCACTGGGACCCAGTATGTTAATTCACCAGTCGACAAGACATGTAGGCTCTGAACTGGGTGCTGGGTTGGAACGGTTCAGTGGGATTGGTGGGAGGGCTCAGGAAAGAGGGCCACCTGGCACGTTAGAGCAGAGGTGGGCCAGGCCCGGGGTGGGCGTGATCTCCTGTCCAGCCCTGGAGAGCCCCGCACAGGACCTCCTGCCTGGAAGGGCCACAGCCTGGTGTGTCAACCCGAGTTGAATTGCAGCATCTTGAAATAAAACCTGGGGCAGGGGTGGGATCTGAAACTCCTCCACTCTGTCTTCCTCCTGCAGAAAGAGGAACGGACCATGCTGGAGGACATCTGGGTGACCCTCTCAGAGCTGGACAATGTCACCTTCTCCTTCAAGCAGCTGGATGAGAACTATGTGGCCAGTGAGTGATTCCTCCCACCCCCACTGAGAGAGTTGGGGTTCTGAGGTGGAAGGGACTGCTCTGGGGTCACCCTGCCCCTCCCTCTGCCACCAGGCCAGCTGCCTAAGGTTGATCTGGGACTCAGTGCTTTCAAACTGCCTGCTCCCAACATATGTGAAAGAAGAGGGTCTCGCTTCATATAAACCCAGCCATCTCCAACAGCACTTAGGAGGCAAAAACAGCCAATACCCAGTTCTTAATGAAAACTCCTAGAGATAGCCTTCTTTGGAATGAAGATGTGTTGAGATTTTCTAAGAACTTAACACCATAATTTTCTTCTTTCCTTTCTCTCTCTCTCTCTCCCCCCCCCATCTTTCTTATTGCCCACCCATTCATCCATTTATTAATCTACTCATCCATCCACCCATCTATCCATCCACGCATCTATTCACCCACCCATCCCTCTGCCCATTCAGCCCATCCCTCCACCATCCATCCACCCCCTTATCCATCTATCCATATACCTGTAATTACGAGCACATCCTGTGTGTCAGTCTGTTTTGGGTTCTGGGGCTGCAGTGGAGAGAAACGTGGCCACGGTTTCTGCCCTCCTGGAGCTCACAGTCTAGCCCAGTCTCAGCCCTGACTGCACTGGGATCACCCAGGGAGCTTCTCAGATACTGAGGCTTGGTCCCACTCCCGGCCCTGGCGATTCGGATTCAGTCTGTGGGATGAATCCTGGACTCTGGGATCCTAGATAAGTTTTCCAGGAGACGTAAATGTACAGCCAGGACTGAGGACCACAGGGCTCGGTTCTGGAGCCATGGTTCTCTGTGCTCCCTGGACCAGCACCTGGAGGATTGTTAGAAAAACTAATTCTGTGCCCCATCCAGGACTTCCTGAATCCAAAATTGGAAGCAGAGCCTAGAAATCTGTGTTAATAAGTTCTCCTGGTGATTTTGAAGCATGCTAGTTTGAAGACCTGGACACAAATTTGAGCCAACTCTGGGAGCCAGTGGAGGGCAGAAGAGCCTGGTGTGGGGTCACAGAGAATTGGACATGACTTAGCAACTGAACAGCAGCAGCAAAGTTTGAGAACCACTGGCTCCCTTTTGTTGTTGTTGTTTTTTATCACCTCGCTGAGGAGCCTATTTAGACAACTTTTTGCTGATCACCACACCCTCCCATGGGACTTCCCTAGTGGCTCAGACGGTAAAGAGTCTGCCTGCAATGCAGGAGACCCAGGTTTGATCCCTGGGTTGGGAAGATTCCCTGGAGAAGGAAATAGCAACCCACTCTGGTATTCTTGCCTGGAAAATCCCATGGATAGAGGAGCCTGGCAGGCTACAGTCCATGGAGTTGCAAAGAGTTGGACACAACTGAGCAACTTCACTCACACACATCCATGAAATTTTAGTATGATGGATATACTAAATATCCATTTGGGTATTGTATGTATGTCTGCTTTATACATGAAAAGAGTATTGTTTTTTTGCATTCCCCATAAGAACTAGTTTTTACTTCCTTTGAGGCAATATCACCCTGTTGAGAATATGTAAACTGGAGTCTAGTTGGACAGGGGGTTTCGTTTTGGGTTCCTGTTGGAGTTGGTTGACAGTGGCTGCCTGTCTAGAGCCAAGTTGGACTCAGAGAGCATTACCGATCGATTAGTGATGCCTGCCATGGGCACGGGATGGGGTGTTAGTGCCACCCCTGCCACGTGCTCTTCCCTATGGGTGTCAACAAGATGCAGGTGCCCTTTGAAGGCAGCTTTTGCCTGGTAAGGGTGCAAGGAGCCATGGTGAGGCTCTGAAGACAAACGTGGACAGCTCCCCAGCTGGACAGAATCAGTGTCAGGTCTCAGAATTAAGCAGTGGAAACAGGCCTGTTGAGGGAGGCAAAAAGGAAGGTCAGAGGCTGCTCCTCTGAGTGTGGGGCGATGGGCTGTCTCAGGCGCCCCTGGGCGGGAGGGCAGGGAGGCCTGCCGCTGTGGCTCTGGAGTCCTGGGACATCAGTGAGGTTTGAAGGAGGGCCTGAAGCTGCCCTCACAGCCGTGTCCCTGGCCCACCATGTGCCCCTACAGACACCAATGTCTTCTACCACATCGAGGGCAGCCGGCAGGCGCTAAAGGTCGTCCTCTACCTGGACAGCTACCACTTCTCCAAGCTGCCCTCCCGCCTGGAGAGCGGGGCCAGCCTGAGGCTGCGCACGGTGCTCTTCACGAAGGGTGAGTGGCGGGCATGGGCCGCGGGGGGCTCCTGGGGGCGGCTGTGCCCGCTGGGAGTCCAGCAGCTGCCTTGCTCATCCCCCTTCACAGCTCTGGAGAATGTGGAGGGCTCGCCTCCTCCAGGCATCCAGGCGGCGGAAGATTTGCAGCAGGAGATCAACGCCCAGTCTCTGGAGAAGGTTCAGCAGTATTACCGCAAACTCAGGTACCTGCGTGGGCCCCACGGTGGGGCCAGGATCCTGGACACTGTCACCAGGAGTGGGCCTTCGCGTGGAAGGCACCAGAGAGCCCCCAGTGCCCGGGCGGGCAAAGTGCCGTTTCTTGAGCACCTACTATGTGTCAGTCCCTCTGCCTACATGAGCTCCTCAGATTCTCACAATAGTTACCTTTCTAACCCATTTTACAGATGAGGGAAACCGAGGCCCAGGGAGCACACCCAGCTTGCCCAAGTGATGCAGCTAAGATAGTGGCTGAGCTGAGCTTTGAACTGGGTCTGCTTGGCTTCATAGCAGGTCCTGCCAGCTGGGAAGAGATGCCTGTTTCATTCTGCATGGGGGAGGGAACTTTGATGGGGGCCCTAGGATCCTTGAGCCTGTGAGTGAGGGGTGTGACCCCAGGGCCTTGGCTCTGCTCACAGGAGACCCCCCCCAAGAAGAAGAGGAGAGTAGAAGTCACATTCACCAGGAGGAAGCCTTGGGCCCAAGGAAGGAGCCCCACTCCTGCTGCCCCCATTCTGGCCCCTTCCTCCTCCCACCTCACCTTCTCCCTCCGTGAAGAAGGTGGGCTGAGAAGTAGGAGACCAGGGTGTCAGGGCATGGTAAGGGGGCCTATACCAGCTTTACCATTTGGAAATGGGAGAACGATACTTACATTTGTCTGTGCAGGGAGAACATTCACCTCTGTTATTACAACTGGCATCTCTTTGGATCGATCGATGCCATCGGTCTGTTCTCTGCCGTCTGCTGAATATTTAAAATATGGTCTCTGGGATCTGTATTCATCCCTTCCTTCAGCACCTGTCAGTTGAAACCTTCCGTGGGCCAGGCTCTGTTCTGGGTGCTTAGAGGTCAGCAGTGACTGAACAAAGCCTGTTCTTCATGGAGTGTAGATTCTAGAGCAGCCATGGCCCCTGGCTCCCACCACCCCATTTTGTCAATAAAGTTTTAGTAGCACACAGCCATGCTCATCCGTGTATGTATCAGCTTTTGTGCTGCAACGGCAGAGCTGCATAGCATCTCTAGAGAGACAGACTGGTCCGCACAGCTTAAGATGTCAGCTGTTTGGCCCTTTACAGAAAAAGTTGGCTGAGTGCTATTCTAGAAGGGGAGATGAGCAGTGTGACACGGAGCAGTGTGACACGGAGCAGTGTGACACGGAGCAGTGTGACACAGAGCACTGTGACGTGTCAAGCGATGGTGGTGTTCAGGGGAGAGACACACCAGCAGGGGAGAGAGTGGGGTGCTGATTCAGATGGGCAGTGGGGGAAGATGGCATTTGGGGACCGCCTGGGAGGCCCCTTCCTGCTTCCTCCTGGGTTGTTGGAGGAACAGGTGACTGTGGGCATGGAGAGCTGTGTCAGCCACTCTCCCTGATTCGTTTCCTTGAGTTGTTGGGAGGCAAAGAGGCTGCGGCCGCAGTGGGGCAGGGGCGGGAGAAGGGGATGGGATGGTGGCTATGGCCCCACTCTCACACTTCTCTTCTCTTTCAGGGCATTTTACCTGGAACGGTCTAACCTGCCCACGGATGCCAGCACCACGGCGGTGAAGATAGACCAGGTGTGTCCTCTCCCCTCACCTGGCATGGAACCTGGGCAGGGCTGGGAGTTTGCCGGGTTCGACAGGGACCAGGGCGACACCTCAGCCAGAATCCTGGCTGGGACACTGCCTCTGCAGTTCCTTCTCCAGGAAGTCTCCTGGGGTCTCCAGAACCCTTCCCATTCTAGAAATTCCAATTTCTTCCTGACCTGCTTTAGAATTCCTTAGATGATGTGTTCTCCCTGGCACCCACTTCTGGCAGCATCGCTCTGGGGCTGGAGCCCCATGCTGGATATGGCCATGCAATGTTCTTTTTGTTTGATTCCAATTTGTTGCCAGCATTTAAAAGTCAAAAGATTTCCCATAAAACAGAGGCTTCTGGCCTATCCTGAGCAATGGAAAGATCTGGCTGTCCCAGCCACGTTCCTCTGTGTCACACTCAGCCTTCTAAGCGCTGTGCCCTGCATCCCTCCGCTCCGTGCTCTGGGCCTTTCTCCCTCTGCCCAGGCACTATGAGGCCCCCTGCGTGCTCCCAGCCTTTCTCCCTCTGCCCAGGCATTATGGGGCCTCAATTTTGTTGGTACTTTGGGGGCTCCTGGCCTCACACTGTGAGGCTGGGGCTCCAGAGAAGGGGTGGACATGGCCCTTTGGGAGTTTGTAGTCTGTTGGCAGAGTCTTAAGACGACACAGAAAGCCCTGGCCAGAGTTCTGTGCCTGTGTTGGCAATGCCTGAGCCAGGGTTGGCATGGGGGCACGGACTGTTCCAGGGACAGGCTAACTGTTTAGAGAGGACTGGGAGGGGCGTTGGCTTTTGGCTTCACCTGGGCAGGTGGCTTCACCTGTGCAGGTGAAGAGAAGTAAACGGGAGGGTGAGGCCTGAATCATATTGTGAATGCTGAATGCCAGCTTGTGGGGCAGCCGGTGGAAGAGTCCTGGCTCTGTCAACCCGGTGACAGAGTGGGGAAGACAGCTGCTGTGACGGAGTTTGATCGGAGGTGATGACTGGGGCCAAGGCAGGTGGGGGGCCTCCTCTGACCTTCCGGGCATGTGCCCCTCGCAGCTGATTCGCCCCATCAACGCCCTGGACGAGCTCTGCCGCCTCATGAAGTCCTTCATCCACCCCAAGCCTGGTGCCGCCGGCAGCCTGGGTGCCGGCCTCATCCCCATCTCGTCCGAGCTCTGCTACCGGCTGGGTGCCTGCCAGATCGCCATGTGCGGCACGGGCATGCAGAGGTGCGGAGTCCCAGTGCAGGGTTGGGTGTGGCCTGGAGGAGGCGTGACCTGGGGGGCGTGGCCGGGGAATTGGCCGGGAGGGCCTCTGGGGGGGTGGACCCCATTGCGGATCCGAGGGGCGTGGCCGGGGATTGGCCGGAAGGGGCTGGGCGGGCCTCTGGGGGGGTGGGGCCCCCAGGATGGGAGACCCCAGGATGGGAGACTCCCTAGATTCCTGGTTCTTTTGCTCCCTGTTGAGCCCAGACAAGGACTTGGCCCTCTCTCGGCCTCAGTTTGCCCACGGTGAGATGGGACTTCAGGGGAAGATGGTCCTGGGAGAGCTACTGAACTTCCGTCCCTTGACTCTTGTTGGCGTGACCTAGCGGCTGAGCCGTCTGGTTCTGCTGGAGCAACCATAAAACATGGGCAGGAATGGGCGCCCGTCTTGGTTGAGGCCGGGCTGGACCACTCTCTCGCTTCTGTCCGTTGCCCCTGCCACTCCAATTGGGGTCTTGGGGGCTGTGTATGGGGGCAAGACGTCTCCCACGTCTCACCTGCTGCACCCCACCTCCCCCCCTTGCCGCCCCACTGCAGGAGCACCCTGAGCCTCTCCCTGGAGCAGGCGGCCATCCTGGCGCGCAGCCACGGGCTGCTGCCCAAGTGCATCATGCAGGCCACGGACATCATGCGGAAGCAGGTAGGACGTCCAGGCCCCAGGGCCCCATCAGGCTGCAGGGGAGGTCCCCGGGCCTGGGCATGGGGGGCTCACAGCCAGGTGGGATGAGGGGCCGTCTGGGGATGGGGCTGATAACCGTGTCCCCTCTGGAGGGGCTGTAGATCTTAGCTTCTGGGGATCTCCCAGTCACCCTCACCCCACCTCACCCCACCCACACATCTCCTCAAGCGCCCTGGGCTCCATGCAGAGACAGCTGGGCCCTCACTATTCTCTCTTCCCAGGGTCCCAGGGTGGAGATTTTGGCCAAAAACCTCCGGGTTAAGGACCAGGTGCCCCAGGGTGCCCCGCGGTGAGTGGCTGTCCCCGCCCCCTTCTCCTTCCCTCTGCTTCCATCCCTAGGGTTGGCCTCACCCCAGACAGGCCCCACTGGCATTCACATGGGGTCTCCCCTCTCATTTATGGGATTCCCTACTTTGGGAAATAACAAATAGGACTTAGTCTGTTATCTCCCAGGGCTCCCACTTTGGCCGGGAAAGTGAGTCTGGGCCCCAGAGTGAAGCATGGGGTGATGATCTGTGTGTCCCCCCAGCTTGCTCACCCACTGCTTCTTTTCTGCTGCCCTCAGAGCCCTCAGCCCACCTGCTTCTTCCTGTCCTCATAGCCCCGTCATCTCTGAGTCAGCCAGACCTTCTCATAGCACTGTGCACAGCCCCCTGTCCTAGGAATAACTCGATTTAGTGCATCTTCTCTCTCCATCCGCACTGTCCTGATTTGCTATTGACATCGGCCCACACTTTTTAAGTAACTTTTTATTTTGAAATAGTTTGACCACAAGAAGTTAGAAAAATAGTACGGAGTTTTCAGGGGTCCTTCATGCAGCAACCCCCACCCCTCCTCGGGCTCGGGATAATGTCTCACGTAACCACAGGACATTGTCAAGACCAGGAAACAGTGTTGGAGCGATTTAAGAACTCATACAAATCTTACATGCATTCCATTAGTTTTTGCCTACACTCTTGGCCCACGTTGCTTTTGAATATTCTTCAAAAATTTATTTCTTAATTTTTCATGTATTTGGCTGCCCCAGGTCTTAGTTGCAGTGTGCGGAACCCTCATCATGGTAGGTGGGATCTTTAGTCTTGGTGTGCGAGATTCTTCGTTGCGCGTTCCTAGTTGTGGCGCATGGGATCTAGTTCCCCTACTAGGAACTGAACCTGGACCCCCTGCATTGGGAGTGTGGAGTCCCAGCCACTGGACCACCAAGGAAGTCCCTTAAATGCTTTTCTATGTCACTTCCCCTGCTCCAGGCACCATTCCATCTCTTTACCTATATTGACTCATTTGCTTAAACAACAACACTGTGAGCAAGATACTCGTGTTATCTGCCATGGGCAGTGGGGACAGCGAGGCCCAGAGAGGTTAAGTGTCTTGTCTGAGGTCACACAGCTAACACACAGAATCAGAGCTGCCCTTCTGAACCCAGACCATCCCCTTCCTGACCCCACGCCTTCCTGCTTCCCTGCCTTGTCTGTGTCTCTGTGGCCCACCTCCTGTCTGGTCCCCCTGCCATGCTTCTCATACAGCATATCTGCTGTCTCTCCTGCTTGGGACTTCTTCTTACTTGAAGGTGGAGCTCAGAATCCTCCCAGTGCAGAGAGAAACCCAAGGCAGGTCCGCATGTGCTGCAGGGAGAGGCCCCCAACATATATTAAATGAAAAACTCCAGGGGCAGAGTGCTGGGTCTACTTGGTCACCATTAGTGTGGAAAAATGCACAGATCCCCACACGTGTAATCACACACCCACACGCGTATCTTGACACACAAATGGTTTGTGCCTGTATTTGTAAACCCCTTGCCAGTCTGGAGGGAGCGAGACTGCTGAGGGGCGGGCACTGGACTGCTGGAGCAGAGTGTGGGTGACCTCAGTAATTTTTCACTCTGCATCTTTTTACACCTGCTGAGTTTTGTTTTCTGGGCATGATTGCACGTTCCCCTAAATGACATGTTGCGACGATGATAATAACGGGCCTTGGCCGCCCCTCATCCTCTTCATCTCCACCCACCAGGCTCTACCGCCTCTGCCAGCCGCCGGTGGACGGAGACCTCTAAACGCCGAGGTGCCTGACGCCCGGCTGCATCCTCTGGAGCCAGGGTTTGTGAGGACAAAGGGGCCCACATGGCCTTCTCCAGAGCTGGCCCGAGGCCTCTGCCCCGCCTGCCTCAAGATCTGCCTGGCCTCCTCCATCATGTCACCTCCTGGGAGGACAAACGGTGCCCCCACTCGCGGGTGAGCTGGCCATTGGCCCTGGGCCGGCACGTTCTCCACACTTCTGCCAGAAGCCAGAGGGGGTCCTGGGGACCCACAGAATGATGGGTGCCTCCAGGGCCTGGGCTCCTGTCCGGAAGTCCCCAGGACACAGGGGAGACGTCAGGGGCGCTACAGCTGGAGGCCTGTGGCCCCAACTCCCTCGGGATGACTCAGCCTGCACTTTGGAAACCCCTGGTTTCCTTCTAAGTCCACATTCCAGGTGACCACACGTGTCTCTTCCTTACCTTAGCTTCCGGATCCCCCTCTAACCCTGTACTAACCTCCCCAATGGACTCAGAAAAGCCAGACCTCTGCCAGGAAAGACAGAGGGACAGGGCACTACACTTATTACCAAGAGGACGGTTGAAAGACGCCCTGGCTTCCTCTATCAACGCCATTGGAACTGGAGCCATCAACCCAGGGCACAAGATTTGCCCCAACTTTATTTATATGGCGTGAACTCTCTATGGTTTATTTTGGGATTTTTATGTTGTTGTTGGTTGTGTTGAGATTCCCGCCTCCCCCCACTCTGCCCCCCAAGTTGTGTGAGTATATATTTGCTTTTTAAATTTCAAAGAAAGCTATATTGTCTAACAGGGGACCAACATAAAGTAGTATTGACAACTTTTCCCAGTTCTACTAAAAAAAAAGAAAAAAAAACTAAATTATTGAAAATTCAAGAAATGTCAGTATTTCATTTTTTTAAGTATTAGGGTCTTCAGATATTGCTTACAGGTATTGACTAGGGTTCCTTTTCCTACCCACCCTCAGTTCTCTAGCTGTTGGCCTGTATTAGGGTGAATTACTTTGTTCTTTGAATGACTGGCTCCAAGGGTTTCAGAGGTGGCTGGGCCAGGCCTGGGGGCTGGAGGGGGTTGAACCATCCACTGGAGAGGCAGTCCCACACCAGTGTCTGTCCTCTGTGGTAGAGGGGCTGCTGGAAACCCTGAGTGGTGGCTTCTGTAATTTATTTTTTTAATGTAAATCCAGAGCAAAGCAGCAGCAGGGCATTTGGGACTTCTCAGCCAGCCGGAGAGACCGGAAGCTACCCTGCCCACCTGGGCACAGGAACCTACATAGGCTCTATCCCTCTGCCTGGCCCACTTCTCCCCGGAGTTTGTCCCCTCCAGCTCCTGTCACCAACAGGGAAATGTGTTTCCAGCCTTGGCTGATGGGTGAGATCAGGTGTAGGTTTCCCTGTGCCCTGCAGGCTTGAAGCCACATCAACATGTGGGCTCCCTGCACCCGCAGGAGTCGCCTTCCCTCTCTTGCCACCCTGCATCAGATTGCAGGAGGTGAGCTTGTTGCTGGACAGAGGTGGCCCGATATAAATGAGGACCCCATGGCAGAAAGGGAGAGGGTTCCCTGCGGGCAAGGGCGTTGTGCACTGGTTTACTTTACGATGTACAGATCTTCTCATTCAATTCATGATAGATTTTTTTATTATTATTAAAAGTTGGTTTATAATACAAAGATCCTGATCTGTGGTGGGTTCCTTTGGGGCCCACCCTGGTGGCACAGGGGGTGGTTGGGCCTGCACGTGGTTCCATCGGTACCGTGAGTTACCACACTGAACCTCAGTTTCCTCCTCTGGAATGAGGGCAGTGTGTATATATTCCCTGCAGGGGAGTGGTGAGGACTACCCGAGATCTCGCGGTGAGTCTGCACCTCAGATGCGCCAAGAAAATCACTGTCTTTATATATGTGTATTTCGCCTTTGTTTTGGATTCTGAGTACTCATTTCAGCGTGACGGCGGAAGAATGTGACTATTTCTCCAGGCATTCCCCTGCCTCCTCCTGGTGTCATGCCAGACTCCCTGTCTCACGTGTCCGAGGATCAGGGTGGTCTGAGGGATGGGCCATCCATCACCCCAGGCTGCAAGGTCCATTCGGTCCGGAATCCCGCAGGAGTGGAGTTCTAAGTGCTCAACACGTGGTTGGCTGGTTCCTGGCCAATCAGAATTCACTCTGGCCACACACTGGCCAATCAGAACAGAGCCATGCAGACATGGTACCTGCACCCCGGATCCTGCGGTCTAGGTCCCGAGGCTGTCCTTGGGTTCTCACAGGCCCAGGCCCTGAGACATCTCTGTGAAGCTGCCTGGGCCCGTCTTCCCAGGCAGAGAAATCAAATCCTCAGGTCTGAATTGTCTGCCCCATACCTTTCTCCGTCTCCCCCGCTCCTCCCTGCCCTTTTCCTTCCCTCCCCAGTCCTCTCTCTTCCCTCCTTTCCCACACCTGGGAAAACACTGATCTCTATGAAAGGTTTCTTTGAGGGTGCCTTCCTCTTGAAGCCCTCACTCTCATGGGCGTGCTTGGGCCTTCCCTGAGTCCTGCCATTTGGGACCAGAGCCCCTTCTCTTTTCATCTCTTTTCCTTCCAAACTAGCTCTCAGAGCTTATTCTCTCCAGACCCAGGCTCTGGGTCCCTCCCGGAAAGAGAGCCTTGTGTCTTTCAATTAGAGATTTCAAAAGACTCAATAACATAATAGATGAGAGTAGATCCTGGTGGGATTTGGGGCACAGTGAAAGACTGATTACTTGAATTATCTGAAGCCTGTATTGGGATCCCGGGAAAATCACTCTAAGGGGAGAACCATCACGTCCATATATTTGGAGTCAACAGGGAGGATTTGTTGCCTTCCTCCAGGCAGACACTTACAGGAAGCAGAAGTGTCTCCCTGTTCTGCACCCAGAGGGCCTGCAGCTAGATGAGTGAGTTCTGCAGTTATGGACATGGGCAGCTTTGGTCTGGAACTGAGAATTAAACTCTCTTCAGCCTTGAGCAAGTTACATCCCTTCTCAGACAGAGAACAGAGCTGCATCAGCAAACCGGGTGAAAGCCTGGGGCTTTCTTGCTCTGGAATGCCTTTCTCAGTACAAAGTGGAGCATGAAGGCCTGCTTACAGAGAAGGGGTGTTTTGTAAGTGACCAGGCATCTTGAACTGGTGATGAGCAAGCTGAAACTTGGAAACTGATGTGGTTTTGTTTTTGTTTTCCTGATATTTTGAATTAGACACCCAAGAACCAGCAGCTTTCACTTCCAAATCCTGAATCTGGGTTTCTTTGGAAAATTCAGACACTCATAGTTCCAGTGGCTTCTGTGGGACCATGTGTCATGCCTGGTCACATATCATCTGAAGCTGAGGCATGACCGCTGCCATTGAGCAAAGTGTTTTCCATCTCCCACCCAGCCTAACACACTCCTTTACCTAATTGCTCGTCTCTGGGATGGCCCTGCCTGGGTGAGCTTGGCCAGTGCTGGCCTCCTGAATCTCCAGATCTTCGGCTTTGGAGTTGCCATGGCGATGTTGGCTGAGGGAGGAACTAGTGACCAAGAGTGGCTGACCAATGGAACATCGAGAGATGGGTGAATCCTGCAGCTGGTGAGTCTCTCGACCCCTGGTTCTCTGCTCCCCCTGTATCTCAGTTTCTCCACCTGTCAAACGGAGCTGACTTGGATACGGTCCCTTGGTGTGGGCTGTGTCGGGGGCCACTCGGGAAGCCAAAGGTGGTATGGAGTGTGTTGGCCACTTTGTGATTTTATCTGAATGTAACTGCTTCTGTATTTACCAATCTCCGCCACCAGTGAAGCACCCCGAGAGCAGGAGTCACATCCATGCTGTCTGCTCTGGCCCAGGTCTGGCCCAGTGCTGGGTGTCGGTGAATCACTGATAACAAAAAAAGAAGGCTCATCACTGTCAGAGCCAGGAACCCATACCCTAGCTGCGCGTGGCCAAAGCACGTGCCTCTAACCACATGCTCTGCACCTTGCCTTGTTCTTGGACTGGGCTGGATTGTTGAGGACAGGGAGGGCCTGGGCTGAGACCTTTGAGGTCAGACGTCTTCAGACATCTGTACCTGGCAGGCTGCTGTACTTGCTGAGTGACCATCTCTTAACAAGTCACCGTCTCTCTTGGAGCCTCAGTTTCCTTCTCTGAGCAATGGAGATATTTGCATCCAAATCTAACTTCCAGGGGATAAACGTGGTACCCCATCTGTCCAGCAGGTGGCGCCAGGGACCATGTCCTGTCCTGAGCTTGTGGTTCCCAGGGCTTGAGTCTTGCCAGCTCCTGCCTACCTGCCTTCCCACCCAAACGCTTGTTCTGGGTGCACACCTTTGGGACGGAGGCTGCAGCGGCTGAGACTGTCTGCAATATGGGTCCTGTCCTCTGCCCTTCTGGCTTGGGCTTGGCCTGCCTTGATGTGGATGTTTTCTCTTTTTTCTTGGTCAAACTTTTTGTTTTTTCCCCTTTATTCTCTCTCTTCCTTATTTTGGTCTCTTCCCCCTCCGTTTTCTTTCCTTCCTAGCTTAAAAAAATTTTTTTTTCCTTGTCTCATAATACCTGTCTGTGAGCTAGACTGTTAATTTTTATATTCTTTTCTCTCATGTTTTTCCTTCTCTCCCGTCTTTCTTCCCTTGCAATTTGATGTATGCGAAGAATGTAGACTGTAAAGGAGATGCTCATGAGGGCTGTGACCAAGAAACTGAAATTATTTATATTAACGCGCCCTCCTCCCAGGCGGGGAGCCCTGACCTGCGTGGAATCGCTGACACCAGGTGGCGCTGTGGGCCAGGCCGTCCTGTTCTTTCAAGTCTCCAGGGTTTTGGAACTTGGAGGGGCGGTGAATCAGAAAGCCTAGCTGAAAGCTGCCCCTCTCTGGGCACTAGTAACATCACCTAGAGGACTGGGAGTGGACTGGAGAGGGCAGCAGGGCCCGAGTTAGGATCCCCTGGTGTGCTGTGTGACCTTGGGCAGAGCCCTGTCCTCTGCCTCAGTTCTGTCACCTGTAATTGAGAGAACTCAATTCCTCAGAAAGGACTTCTGATCTTCTAGGCAGCCTCTCCTAGACTTCACTGAAGAACCAATAGCAATGTTTAGAATCTCCCAGGTGTTGATCACTCAGCACCTATTGGTCACTTTGCGTAAAGGCGTCGTCTCCTATAACTCACATACCAGCCCTTTAAGATAGGTACTACTGAGACCTGATTTTACAGAAGAGGGGATGGACTCAGACAGGTAAGTGACCTCCCTGCGGTCACATAGGTCAGAAATACTGCAAATCTAGGGCGGTGGTAGCAGCGTCGTACGTTTAGCGAGTGGGAAATACAGCGGTCACTGGATTTCATAGACTCTCTGCCCAGAGGCACCATGGGAGAATCTGGTAAAACCTGGCAGAAATGGGGGCAGGGTAGTGGAAGGTTGAAGAGCTCTTACTAACGAAAGGATGGTTGTCGTGAGCAAGCAGAAGGCGCCTTGCTGCCTTCCTGCCGTGGGGGGCTGCCCCAGGGTCTTGGTACCTGGGATCCCCCCTGGTGGCCTCATGCTGCTCAAACGTCATCACACCCTCCACGCTTTCCTCTTACCCTCTCCCCTCACCCTTTTAATTTTCCTCACCTGGCCGAAATCTGCCGTCTGTCTATTTGTTCCTTTTCTGTCTCCTGCCCTTCCAGGCCAGGGGTTCTTGTCCGTCTCATCTAGTAGGGACCCCAGGGCATTGGAGTGTGGTGGGAAGGGCCTTCTAATGGCAAAGCAGCCTCCCGAGTCTCTGACGGTCTTCCCCTCTGGACATAAAGCTCCCAGAGGAGGGCATGACATCAGTACTGGCTCTGGACTGCCCCCACCGTGTGTCCCAAAAGCTGTGCCTGTTGCCAAGGCGGAGGGAGAGGAAAGCCGCCTGAGGCCTGGCAGATTGGGAACGGCTACAGACACTGGTAGCAGCCTGCCTTGAGCACCTACTGTGTGCCCAGTGCTGGGCATATTAGCACAGGGCCTGGTGCGCAGCTCTTGTGGCAAACACTCAAGCTATACGTGTTGGCTTGACTGGAATGAATCAGTGAATGAGGGGCTGAGGCCGGGAGGACGGCTCAGCCCCGTGGACAAGAATTCTGATCACTAAACCTCTTCAGTTCTCATGGTGCCTGGGAGAAGCGGACAGTTCTTAGTCTGATTTTACAGATGAGAAAACAGAAGCTTGAGTTCATGTAGCCTTAGGGCCTGAGGCCGGAGGGACTGACTCCGGTGCCCCCAGTTCCTCCGACACCACCAGGGCCTCTCGGGGGAGCTGAACAGGAGGCAGGGGTCTCTGACCTCCCTAGTCTCCCCCTTCTCCCACCCAGGGCCTTCTTTCTCTTCCTCAAGCTCTCTGGTCTTGTTCCTTGTTCCTACCACAGGAATTTTGCACTTGCCTCTTTCTCTGCCTGGAACCCTCTTCCTACCTGACTCTTCCATAGCTGCTTCCCTTCCACTAGTTAGGCCTCAGTTGAAACCACCTCCTCTGAGAAGCCTTCCTGATTGAGTAGAAATAGCATCTCTTACTGACTCCCTAACACAGCACACTGTTTCCTTCTGCTATGGTACAGATCCCATTCTTTACTTCATTTACTTTTGGGTATTTTTAACCTCATGTATTGTCTGTCTGCTTCCCTGGTGGCTCAGCGGTAAAGCATCTGCCTGCCAATGCAGGAGACCTGGGTTTGGTCCCTGGGCTCAATCCCTGGGTCAGGAAGATCCCCTGGAGAAGGGAAATGGCAACCTACTCCAGTATTCTTGTCTGGGAAATCCATGGACAGAGGAGCCTGGCGGGCTATAGTCCATGGGGTTGTAAAGAGTCAGACATGACTTAGCAACTAAACAACAACTGCAACAATAACAAATTGTCTGTCTACTCCAATTAGACTGCGGGTTCTAGGGGCAGGGGCCGGGCCTGCCTTGCTGATAGCTGTATTGCAGCTTCTAGCATAGCGGCTGGCACATATTAGGTGCCATGTCAATCCTTATTGACTTTGGCAGAATGAACCAGTGAATGAAGGAGGATTCCAATTAATATACATCCCCCCGCCCTCCCATGAGGGGTGTTGACACTAGTTTAACCCTCAGGTTTTGGAACGTCCGCAGTTGTGTCTTTCCGCTGCCTGTGACAATTTGAGGCCTGACCAGCCTCCCTCGAAGCCCTCTGCTCTGTTTCCCTCACTGTGATTGACAGCTGTGCTGTCACCCTCACTGGGGCCTCAGGTCCCTTGCAGGAAACCAGGATGGAGCTGAGTGTCTCCACAGGAATGTTCTTCCGTCAGGCTGGGTCTGAGTCGCTGAGTGCTGCGTCTGGTTTGGCAGGAGGGCATAACAGATGATGCAAAGTCACCTTGGGCTGAGGACCCCACCAGCATGTGTCTCCCCCAGCGCTCTGGCACACAGGAGGTTTGCAGAAACCTAGATAACCAGGCTCATTTCACTGAGCTTTGCTTTATTGCACTTCACAGATACTGTTTTTTCACATGATACAACTGTTATATACATTGGGAAACCAAAAAGTCACGTGACTCACATCATTGTGATGGTCTGGAACCCAACCCACAATATCTCCGAGGTCTGTCTGTATGGGACTCTCTGTTTGGTTCAGCAACTCATTTGGGCTCATCTCTTATCCTCACCAGTATCATTAAAAAAATAATTATTGAGAGCCTCCTGAGTGCCAGGCCCTTTTCTAGGCCCACCGTCCCACCAGTGAAGAGTTTGTGAAGTTCACTTTCTGCTGGAAGGAGACAGACAAAAAAGCCAATGGACACATGGGTGTGTAATATGTCAGATGACCTAAAGGCCAGTAAGATAAATCAGGCAGGAGGGAGGGCAGAGACAGAGGTGGGAGCTAATTTAATAAATGCCCAAGGAAGACCTTGCTGGGGTAGACCCTTAAATAGAGGTACAAGGAGCACAGATAGCTGGTTGCAGGCGGAGGAAACAGCAGATGTAAAGGTCCAGAGGTGGGAACTCCCCCTCCTGGTGAATTGCAGGAGGAGTGAGAAGGCCACTGGGCATGGAGGCTGGTGAGGAGGATACGATGCAGAGTGGGCAGGGACCAGGGCATGTAGGGGGCTGGTGGCTTTGGGGTTCACACCTAGAACCAGGAGAGCACTAGAGGGCTTGGGGCAAAGGACAGGCAGTTTTCTCACATGAAAAGAGCCATCCCAGCTCCCTGTGTTCCAGGCCCGCCCTTCTGAGTGCTTTCAAAAGTAAGTCCAGAGCACACTCCATAATGAAAGTGGGATCATAACATTTTGTTTCTACAATATGTTGTGCTTTTCCTACTGTGTTTCATGAAATATGTAGCATGATGGTGACATATAGTTATATTTCTGTCTCTTCCTGCAGCTGCAGAGCTCCAAAGCAGGGGAGTTCATGGGCTTTCCTGGAGACAAGGTCCTGACTAATGGGGGAACTGCAGGCACTCAGGCTGGTGGTGGAGGTAGGGAGGGGAAACTCTCCTGGAGTCCTGGGGTTACAGTCATGTGATACCAACAGGCTGGGAAAGACGCGGATCTCCTCCTTAGAGGTGAAGAAAATAGTAAGAGACACCGTTCTAAACACTTGATATATGTCGCGCACATCTTCCCAGCAGCTCCCTTGCCCTTTACCCCGTTATAAAGGCCGTAACTCACGCACCTGGATCTCAGGCTGCTGAGACTGCAGCCCATCCTGGGGCCACCTCCCCACTGCCCTCCCTCCTGTGGTCTGTCTGGGTGGGGAGGGGGTGGGGGGAGGTCCCATGCTCAGCTCAGGAGGTGAATTCTGGGGTCAGGGCTGCCTTCTGGGCTGTGTGACCTATGCAGTTGCTCAGAATCTGTGCTCAGAAGAGCTCGTGATTAGCTTAAGGCTCTGCTGTTACAGCCTTCAAATTCGTAATAATTTAAAATAAAGGGCTCAACATTTTTATTCTGCAGTGGGCCCTGCATCTTAGGAAAGTGGTCTTGCCACCTTGCCATCATACAAGCCAACCTTAGGATCCAGCCCCTTTGCTTTGATTGGTGGATGTTAACTCACGTCTGACCAATGAGATGCAAGCGTTGTGCTCTAGGGCCTTCTGGGAAAATCTTTTCTCCCGGGAAAGAGGCAGTGTCCTACAGAGTATTTATTTTCTCTCTGTGGCCCTTGCCTTCGTTTGAATTTTGAGCACTTGGATACTCCTGTCCACACCTCCTGCCACTACCCTGATCTGGATAATTATCATTTACCGCAAATGTCCCGGGCTTCCTCCTGGTCTCCCAGCTCCCAAGCTCCCCTTACCGCCCCTCCCCACAAATCCTATCAGATCCGTCAGGTTCTGGCCCTCCTCACTCAGACCCTCCAGGAACTTCCCACCCTTCTCTGAGTGAAAGCCCAAGACCCCACACCCCCTGCAAAGCCATTCTAGATCCCGGACCCGCCCCATCCCTGACCTCCTGCCTCGCCTCTCTCTCCATCTTCACTCTGCCCCTGCTGCTCTGGCCTCAGTGCTCCTCAGGGAGGAATGCGCTGTTTGCAGGAGCTGGGCCTTCGCATGAGCTCTTCCCCAGGGGTCCCCGTGGCTCCGCCCCTGCGCCTTCGGGGGTCCCCTTCACGAGTCAGGCCGAGCCGAACAGGGAGCCTGGGCTGGGACCCTGATGACTCAGCGGAGCCCCTGCCAGCCATGGCCCTCTTGCTCCAGGATTCTCCTTGACTAGAGGTAAGGAAGTGCCGGGGCTAGGCGCCTTCCCCAGTTTCACCTCCTGTTATTGCAGCTCGATTTCTGGCACAGGGACAGTGGTTGGGATTTGAGTGCAGGGTCGCAGCTGGGGTGTGGTCCAAGGGCAGTAATGGTCTGTAATGGGGAGGGGAGGCTGGAGGCTCCTCTCCCTGAGTCCCTGCCACAGTTTGGCCCTTGTGCCTTCACACCCAGAAGTCCCGAGGGGCTCCGGCGAGGGGTCCAGTCCCACAAGTCCATCCCCTCCTGGGCAGGCTTCAGCTAGCCTCTGCCCAGCATGCGGGGAGGCTGTTTCTGCCTCGGCGACCTCCCTGCTGTTTCTGCCTCGGCGACCCTCCTGTGGGGTCCATCCCTGCTGCCCTGGCTTCAGCCTCCAGATCTTTCCAGATCCTTTAGCCGTGTCCCCTCTTTCCATCAAAGCCTCCCTGTCCTCTGCCCCCTCCTCTGGCCCTGCTGAGGGCCCCTGGGTAATGGGGAGCTGCCCCCAGTCAACTCTGTGCTTCCCCAGAGCCCCCAGGGACTGTGGGGGTGACACCATGACAGGGAGAGGGTGGGCTGTCCTGGGGACAGGACCTCACAGACCCGCCGTGGGGAGGACGGCCAGCCCTACAGGGGTCGCACAGACTGGCCACTCTCCTTCCTGGCTTTTGGCCCAAACAGCTCTGAGGAAAAGAGCGCGGGAGGACCCTGGTGGGTGGGACTTGTTTCTGCTCTGACATTGGAGGATGATGGAGCTGCAGGCTGCAGGGGACCAGCACTTCCGGAGGCGGGGGATGGGGGGCTTGGATGCGGGTGGCAGGGCTGCCCCTCCATCTTTCCCGCCACCTGCTGGGAGGGAGCTGGCGGGGGTCCTGGTGCTGTCACCTGGGAGGCCCATGGGAGGGGCTGCGAAGTCCATGTCCTGTCCGCGGCCAAGCCAGACCAGGGTCCTGTGTGCAGAGCCTCAGCTGTGCAAAGGGGCGAGACCACCCTGCCTCCCTCCCGCATGAGCCCCTCCTCTGCTCTACGGGGCTGACTCAGTGGCAGCATCCAGAGTGTCTGACCCTGCCTGCTGGGCACGAAGGAAATCTAACCTCTCTCCTCCCAGTTAACAGAGGAGTGGGATCCCTGTCTGAGACAGAACAGTTGATGTGATGTTCAGAGTTAACTGAACACCTAATAGGTGCTGGGCTCGGTCATGTGCATGTCACCTCCTTGACTCCTCCCAGCAGATCCATGAGGGGCACTGTGATCACCGTCCTCCTGTTGCGGAGATGGACGGGGGTGCCGGAGGGTCCACTCAGGGTCGTGGGGCTCAGGGACACCAGGGGTGGGGTTTGGGCACATGGCATCCTCACTGCCCACCCCCAGGCCTGCCTGCAGCTGGTGGGATGAGAGACGCTGCCCCTGAGCGGGGGATCTGTCAGAGAGGGGAGCCTCAGGGCGATTCCCTCCTGGGGGCTCCTGCTATACAAAAAATGAAGAAATGGCAAAACAGGGTTGTGAAAACCATGGGCTGGCTGAAATGGCGACATGAGCAAATGAGCAGCCTTCATATGCTATTCACAAAGTAAGAGCTGCATTGATTAAGAACCGCCACACTGATTCCAGGTGCGCTCAGGCATGGGAACCAGGATGGAGGGCAAGTGAAGACGTCGGTGATTGAGTGCTTGAACTCGGTGGCCTGACTTCCTGGGTTCAGATTCCTGGACAAGCGACTCGGTCTCTGTGCCAGGCTCCTCATCTGTAGCATGGGCTCGCGGCCGTGTGCTCCTCCCGGGCCTGGTGTGGGTCTTGGCTCAGGCGCACAGGAAAGCCTATGATCGGCACCGGGTCACAGAACTGCCCAGGAAGCCGCGATGGCTATTGGGAGCACAGCCCACAGCTTCTCTTTGACTCAAGACACAGCCTCCAAGAATCCTCCAGGAGTCTAAGATTCAGGCCTTTTGTGGAGGTGAAGCCCAGGCCTGGGGTAGGCTGGGGCCCTGGGGGCTGGGGAGAAATGTGTTCATTTGTTTTACAATAGAGGTATGTTTATCTGCATTTTCCACCTGAATGCTCCAGGGAAACATTTGTGAGGATGCTGCTCCCCAAATAACCCTGATTTCATTTGAGGAGCTAATTAGGCGGAATCAATGAGGTTTATTCAAAGGAGGGGTCCATTCCAGACCAAGAGGCATGGAGATTAGAGGAGGAAGACTGGCTGAATGCAAAGTGGGGATCGGTTCTGTGACCACACAGCCTCTGCCCAAGGGTATCATCTCCCTCCAGCCCCCAGGAACCGAGGGTGCAAGCCTGCGCTGCTCTGACACTAGCACTTTCGGCGAACACCCCCTTCCCGTGGCAGAGAGTGTAGAACACACAGCCCCTGGGTATCTGTACCCCATAGCCTGCCCCAGCCCTCAGGTCCCCCACAGCGCCCTAAGGAACCAGAAACAAGTCAGGGGGCCTTGGTTCAGATTCCAGCTCTGCCACTTACTGGCTCTGTGGTCCTGGGTATATGCATGACCACTCTGAGCCTCAGTTTTCTCATCCGTAAAATGGGAATAAATAAAAGCAGTTCCCTCCCAGGGCTAGTGTGAGGCTTGAAGAAGTTCTGTTCAAGTGCGTCCGTAACAAGTCCCTGCCACACCATGCCTGCTCAGGGGATGCGGCTGTTACTGTTATTTCCTCCTTTGTAAAGTGGCGAAGAGAAATTACCACACCGATATTTGTCATACACATTATATACATTGTACGACCGAGCACAGTGCCTGGGCCACGGGGGGCGGCTCAGCACATGGGGACGGTTCTCCTCTTGGGTTCTGGATCTGTCTGAGCAGTTGGTACGCAGTCAGGTGGGCGGGGTTATGCTGCATAGAAAGCAGTCTCCTGAGCTAAGAGGCCTGAACCATCAAGGCTGATTTTTGGCTCAGACTGCAGGTCCCCAGAGGGCGGCTGGGAGCTGGGCTCAGCCTCCTCCTTGTGACCCTGGGTGAAGTGGTCTGCCCTCTCTGAAGTCACCACAGACCTGGCAGAAAGAAGAGGAGCTTGGGGAGGTGTCTTGCACTGGCTGTTAACTTCCCCGGCCTGTGGGTGACCCGATCACTGTGCTCACCACTCATTGGCCAGGAGGAATCACATGGCCACAGCCACAGGGCACCGGCAGCCCTGTGTGTGCCCGGGGTGGGGATGGCACCGTTGACGTCCAGAGATTCCTTGGGAACCAGAACTTGGTAACCGCCTCCAAGAGCGTGACCTGGGGCAGACCGTCCTGCTCCATTGGGGCACCTGGTGAATCGGGGGCCACTTCCTTCTCATTCATGCCTCAGGTTTAGCAATAGGCGCCTCGGTGGAGAACAGCATGGCCTGTAGCTAATTCTCCTTCAGATCTTCCCTCCTGGATAATCCCTTTGATACTGCAAAACTAACCAGTGAGGAGGTAAGAACAGGATTTGTTTGATTCTGCAGGAATCGTGCTTCTGTCTCCATGTCAGTTCCCAAAGAGAAATGTTTGCTGCAGAAAGAGCTTAATTACAGTGATTAATAAATAGAAGCCTCACTCGTGGATGTGTGTGTGTAACTTTCACAAGACTTCTAAGCTGGCACAATCCCCCCCCCCATCCCCAACCTGATCAGTGCCCTCTAACCTCAGAGGCCTGATTAAACAAACAAGATCCCTGAGAGCAGACTCGGTGAAGGAGCACCGTGGTGAGGGTCCTTATTCCTCCTCCCTTTGGATGGTGAATCTCCAGCTCCATGCTGCTCACTAGAGACTCTGCCAGCTTGGGCATAGAAAATTCCAGAGCAAAGACAGTTCAACCTGGCCCTGGATTTCCCTGGTGCTCCTGCCTGGCCCCACAGTACTCCTGAATTTCAAGCCCCCCATGGAAGTGTACATGAGGGGTGCTGTCTCTGGCCTCTTGCCTTCATATCCTGTGTCCCCCTCTGCTTGGCATCGCCTATTCCTCAGGCCAGGGGTGTGGGCCCAAGGGACCATTCTCCGAGGCCCGTGTTGCCACGGGAAAGGGGCCCACCACGTAGGTCTTAGCTCCTCCACCTGGGGCCTCCCTGACCACCTTGTCTAAGGAAGCTCCTGTCTCCTATGGAGTCTCTTCCTGTTCCATCACACTGGACTGTTTTCTTCATGGGGTTTATCAGATCTGTGATCCTGCTCATGTGATTATTGACTATCTCCTCCCACTTGAAAGCCAGCTCTGTGAGGGCGGAACAGTAGCTGCCCAAGGCTGGGATTTCAGGTTGTAGCACAGTCTCTAGAATCTAGGATGCACTTAATAAGTTTTCACTGAGTGAGTGCAAGAATGAATGAATGAATAAATGAATGAAAAAAATGAGTGAATGAATAAAAACTCATCCTGGTAGTATAAGTAGACTCAGCTCCAAACTTACCTGTCCCATGTTTCTTTTCTTTCAATGCCTGCCACATCTGAGACCTAATGAAGAACTCATTTGGGCTAATAAATACATATGAGTTCTTTCAAGATGAGATATGCATATTTTAATGAGGACTGTCTAGAGGCTCTGGTTTTTAATCCAGGGAAGTTACCCCACTAATGAGAATGTGAAGTGATGATGATGAGGGGATGTGGATATTTAGGGCATGGAGGCCTGGAAGATACATCAGATCACAGGACTGACCAGGCCTCCTAGATGCAGGATGGGATGGAGGGGAAGCTCTGCAGTGGGACTCAGCACAGGACCGGGGCTAGTCTGTGGTCTGACTTCCTTGGCCTAAACATTCCTACATGTAAGTGGGGATGTAACCCACACTTCACAGGGCTGGTAGGAATGGAGTCCGGGTTCTTTGTAAATTGTAGTCTTTGCTCACCAAATAGAAGGGATTATGGTAATGATCAGGAGTGACCCTACCTGTCACAGATGGAATATCTTTGGCTTCAAGGAACAGAAAGCTCCCAAATGAGTAGCTCAATAGGAAGGACAGTTTATTATGTCTTAAACCAAGGAAGCCAAGGGGCAGCTCTGGGTTTGGCCAGCTCAGAGGCTGTATCTCAAGGACCCAGGTTCCTTCCAGCTTCCCGCTGTGCTGTCTTCTTTCCATTGGTTCAATTCCCAGCTGTTCCCCCTGATCTGTGCAGGAAGGTTCCATAGCTCCAAGTACCACAACCTCACGCCACAGAGCCCAGAAGCAGAAAGACAAGAAAAATGTCCTTCTTGTTGCTGCTTTATAAGACCCAGGATACCTTTTCCAGAAGCTCCCCGCAGATTTTTTCCTCATATTACTTCAGCCAAACTTGCATCCCATGCTTGTTCCTAGAGCAGCTGCTGGCAAAAGAAATGGATTGGTTGTCATCGACCAGTGGTTTTCTTCTAATATTTATTTGTCTGTGTCAGGTCTTAGTTGTGGCACAGGGGATCTTTTATTTGCAGCTTGCAAATAAAATTCTTAGTTGCAGCATGTGGGACCTGGTTCCCTGACCAGGGATAAAACCCAGGACCCCTGTGTTGAAAATGCAGAATCTTTAGCCACTGGACCAACATGGACGTCCTGGCTAGGGGTTTTCTACCAGAGAGGTATGCCGCTCAGAAGACTTGTTGGAAACAGGGTGTTTTGGCTTGTCTCAATGATTGGTGACTTTGCTGGCATTGAAGAGAGTGGGGCTAAGAAAGCTCGATGTTCTACAATGCGTTGGACAGTCTACTCAGGACAGACCGCTCTTTTGCATGTGTGAAGAGCCACTTTAATCATCTGAGCTCAGAACTCACGTCAATTTCATATCCAAACAAAATATTTTTGGAAGATTTTAATGTATACTGATTATGCTGTTTATATTCTAGTCTCGCTTTCTTTTTCCTGTCCTTCTATTGTAGGGTGATTCCTGCTCTTATTCCTTTGCATCCACACTTATGCTCCAGATGTTGGCAAGGATCTGACTATTCATCATGTCTTTTCGTGTGTCTATAGCTGTTCATTCGCATACTGAAATATGATTTATTTTATTTCAAATTATTTTCTTTTATTTCTTTTTTATAACCCACTTAGAGCATTATAATGGGCTTTTAAGTACTTGTGATGTCGTAGATTAATTATTTATGACTTTCATTTCAGGGCAGTATAAAGGTCATTAAATACATTTCTTCTTTGGAGAGGTCACTGCGTCTGATGGATTGAGAGTCACTAGCCTGAGTTCATCAAGATTCACATTCTGGGGCTGAGAGGGGAGTCTGTGTTCTGAAACTTGGGCTTCCTGGTGCCCGAAGCAAATCAGAATTGGGTTGAGATTGGAGCCTGGGACTGGCTATTGGCTTGGCACCCATGGTTTCAGATGTATCGCCCACACACAGTCCCTTAGCTGCCGCAGAGTTGCAGTACATGAGCGATGCATGGTTCTGGAAGAGGCTATTGGAGGCAGTCCCCCAAGCTCATTGACTCAGCTGTTACTGAGAATCTATTCAGTTCCAAGAATCACATTCCCAGTTGTGAGGGTCTGGGGGTTCTGTTTACAGGAGGTTTAATGAGAGGAAAAGGCTGAGTTTTGATGGTTGCTTTGTCATTGTTCATTCGCTCAGTCGTGTCTGACTCTTTCTGACCCCATGGACTGTAGCATGCCAGGCTTCTCTGTCCTTCGCCACATCCCAGTGTTTGCTTAAACTCATGTCCATTGAGTTGGTGATGCCATCGTCTTGTCCTCTGTCGTCCCCTTCTCTTCCTGCTCTCAATCTTCCCCAGTATCAGGGTCTTTTCCATTGAGTTGGCTCTTTGCATCAGGTGCCCAAAGGATTGGAGCTTCAGCTTCAGCATCAGTCCTTTCAATGAATAATCAGGGTTGATTTCTTTTAGGATTGCCTGGTTTGATCTCCTTGCAGTCCATGGACTCTTAAGGTTCCTCTTGAGCACCACTGTTCAAAAGCATCAGTTCTTAGGTGCTCAGCTTTCTTTATGGTCCAACTCTTATATCCATACATGACTACTGGAAAAACTATAGCTTTGACTAGATGGACCTTTGTGGCAAAGTAATGTCTCTGCTTTTTAATATGTGGTCCAGGATGGTCATAGCTTTTCTTCCAAGGAGCAAGCATCTTTTAATTTCCACCATCTGCAGTGATTTTGGAGCCCAAGAAAACAAAGTCTGTTACTGTTTCTATTGTTTCCCCATCTATCTGCCATGAAGTGATGGGACCAGATGCAGTGATCTTAGTTTTCTGAATGTTGAGCTTTAAGCCAACTTTTTCACTCTCCTCTTTCACTTTCATCAACAGGCTCTTTAGTTCTTCTTCACTTTCTGCCATAAGGGTGGTGTCATCTGCATATCTGAGGTTATTGATATTTCTTCTGGAAATCATGATTCCAGCTTGTGCTTCCTCCAGCCCAGCATTTCTCATGATGTACTCTGCATATAAGTTAAATAAGCAAGGTGACAATATACAGTCTTGACGTACTCCTTTCCCAATTTGGAACCAGTCTCTTGTTCCATGTCCAGTTCTAACTGTTGCTTCCTGACCTGCACACAGGTTTCTCAGGAGGCAGGTCAGGTGGTCTGGTGTTCCCATGTCTTTAAGAATTTTCCACAGTTTGTTGTGATCCTCACAGTCAAAGGCTTTAGTGCAGTCAATGAAGCAGAAGTAGATGTTTTTCTGGAGCTCTCTTGCTTTTTCTATGATCCAGCGATGTTGGCAGTTTGATCTCTGGTTCCTCTGCCGTCTCTAAGTCCAGCTTGGACATCTGGAAGTTCTCGGTCCACGTGCTGCTGCAGCCAGCTTGAGGCTGCTAGGCGTCACCTCGCTCGAGTGCGCAGTGAGCACAGCTGCGGGGTGGTTGGCTGCTTTGTTACAAGTTAAAAATAAAATAGGATTTCACATGCTTGACTCTTACTCCTAAAATGTTATTAATCCAGTCAAGAGCTATTTATTGTGTACTTGCCAAATGTCTGTCCTCGTAGTGAGCACTGGAAATCACACAGACATTGAAAAAAAGGAACAGGGTCCAGGTAGGAGTAGAGACAGCCTCCTTCCTAGGTCGCCCCACAAGGTTGTACAAGGTTTCCTTGCAAGGAACTACCTAGTCCCCTCAAGCTCCACCCCAACCACCCTTGTTGCTAGTAAACTAGGGTCAGAGGTCAGCATATTCTAGGGGGACAAGCGCAAAGTCTTACCTGGGAGGAAACAGCATTACACCAAAATCACCGCGAGGTTGGCTGATTCATATTGGCAGAAACCTGGGGAGTAGGCTTAGGAATAGATTATAAGACTTAAGACTAAGGAGGGCAGCCAAAAACATTGGATCAAGGGACATTTTTGACTTGGGTACATTTAGCAGGGATTCTAAGTTTAATGGTTAGGTCATGAAGCTGAAAGTGGCTCTGTTTGTTTTGTTTTTAGTCACTGAGTCGTGTCTGACTCTTTCTGTGACTCCATGGACTGTAGCCCACCAGGCTCTTCTGTCCATAGGATTCTCCAGGCAAGAATACTGGCGTGGCTTGCCATTTCCTTCTCCAGGGGATCTTTCCAACCCAGGGATCAAACGCAAGTCTCCTTTTTTTTTTTTTTTTTTTACCACTGAGCCACCTGGGAAGACTGGCTCTGTTTATTTGGTTGGTGACAAACCTTGGTCTCAATGGTGGCTGTTATTTAATGAGGTTGGGGTGACAGTGTTCTTTGCATGATGTAAATGAAGGAATCCAAAGGCTTAGGGATGCAAGGATGCTGGAGTAAGTTTATTGGGAATGGTAGGCACCACCAGCCCCCCGGCCCGCTGCACGCCCCCCAGGGTCTGTCAGTCACTCTGCTCACTGAGACATTAAGGAATCTGTCAGCGAGGGGGCATCTGCATTCTTGAGAGTCTCCGCGTGGCTGTCCTCAGGAGGCCAGGTGTAACGGTGGAGATGCCAGAGGGAGAGACCCGATGGGAGGTGTAGGGATGAGGACAAGTGTCAGCGCTGATCCCTCAAACACGAGACGGACACGCTTAGAGTATTTCCCAGAAGAAAAGAAGTGTTCATCAGATTGTCTCAGGAAGTCTTTTCATGGCTTATTCATCATGGTGTCCTTAGAAATGAAATAGGTGAGTGATGAACTGAAATATTATTTGAACTATGGAATAGGAAAAGATCTGGTGGCCAGAAACGGCTGCAATGGAGAGTCATGACCTCTTGTCTGATTTTTTTCTTTTTTTGAGAGATCAGGTAATAAATTGAATTAAAAAAATGATTTATTTAGTTTTGGCCACATTGGGTCTTCATTGCTGCTCGTGGGCTTTCTCACGTCGCAGCGAGTGGGGGCCACTCTGTCGCTGCGGTGGGCAGGCTTCCCACTGCGGTGGCTTCTCGGCAGAGCAGAGGCTCTAGGCCAGTGGGCTTCAGTAGTGGCAGCGCGTGGGCTTAGTCTCCCGGGGCATGCGAGAGCGTCCTGGACCAGGGGTCAGGCTCTTGTCCTCTGCACTGGCAGCCAGGCTCTTAACCACTGGATCACTAGGGACATTCTAATATTAATAAATTGAATTTTGACCCAAATTCAAATCCCAGGGGACCCAGTAGGTCTACAGATTCCCCCCTATGCCATTTCCCAAGATTCTTGGCAACTAAAAGGACTCATGCAGTCCATGATAGTAATAAGGCCCAAGTGAAACCATTTGGTAATTTCCTTCCTTATCAGGACAGCGTTTTGAAGTGAATTGCTATGATGACGGCCACCCTCCAAGGCTTGAAAGATGCGGGGGTGGGGAATCCCATCGCGTCTCCATTTCATTTACCCATTTGGTCTGTGCAGAGGCAGATGGTCCTTGGAGAATGGCTGTGGATTACTGCAAATCCAGTCAGGTGGTGTCCTCAGTTGCAGCTGCTGTTGCAGACATGTTATCTTTGTGTGAGTAGATCAACGACCCCCTGACACCTCCTATGCAGCTATTGACCTGGCAGATGCTTCATTTTTTCTAGACCAATTTGCAAGGACTATAAGAAGCAGTTTGCTTTTATTGCTCAGGGCTAACAGTCCATATTCAAAATCTTGCCTCTTATCTATGCTAGCTCTTCTGCTTTTTGCCACAATATCGTCTTCAGAGATTTTTTTTTCATTGTACCAAGTATCACAGTGTTTCTTTGCATTGTTGGCATTCTGCTGTTTGGACCCAACTGGGCCAAAAATAGCAAGCACATTAAATGCCTTATTTAGTAAGTCAATGTGAACCCTGATCTTGGTTCCAATTTCTATAGGAGGAAGAGTCCAGTCAGGAGTCAGAAACCATGCTAGTTATTTTTTAACAACAATATTAATAATGTATTTATATAATTGTTAATGAGGTATTAAAGAATTGCAATGCAAAGAGAGGGAGGGCTCAGGAAACCACTGGTCACAGGTGAGCTGTCTCTCTTTGTAAATAAAGTTATGTTAGCACACAGCCACACCCACAAACTGCATACTCTTCGTGGCTGATTTCACATTACAAGGGCAGAGTTAAGTAGTTTTGACAGAGGTCATGCAGCTTGCAAGCCTCAAGTATTTACTATATGGCTCTTAAAAAAAAATGCCATCCCTCCACCAAGGTGTCAGAGGTGGCAACTGTAGTGGTCAAATACTCCCTTTAAAAAAAATTATTTGGCTGTGCTGGGTCTTTGTTGCTGCCTGCTGCCTTTCTCTGGCTGCAGCAGGCAGGGGCTACTCTTCGTTGCAACGTGCAGCCTTCTCATTGCAGGGGCTTCTCTTGTTGCTGAGCATGGGCTCAAGAGCATGTGGGCTTCGGTCACTGTGGTACGTGGGCTCAAGAGTGTGCGGGCTTCAGAAGCTGTGGAATCTTCCCAGGCTAGGGATCAAACCTGTGTCCCTGCACTGGCAGGTGGATTCTTAACCACCAGGGAAGTCCAGCTACCCCTTTAAGGCTGGGGAACCGAGGGAAGAGTTGTAATGAGTGAAACAGAAGCTTGGGAGAGGGACCTTGCAGAACTGGAACCGTGGGGCTGAGAATCACCTAGTCCTGGCTGGTTGGTGCTGCTGTGTCTGAGGGCACTAAGGTGACATTAACAGGGACAATAAAACAGGAAGAAGCAGCAAAACAGGGACAGGTAGCAGATAGGAAAGAGTGAATCCTTTCTTCCTGTCCAGTCTCTTAAGTTTTCCTCTAGCCCTCCCTATTGGAGGGCTAACAAAGCTTGCAAAGACAACCCCAGGATCACAGAGTTGAGCATAGAAGGGAGGGTTCTCGGCAGAAAGACAATAGCTTAAGATCTGGTAAAAGGTGCTTAGTCATCCAAGCAAATAAATTGAGAGATGGAAGACAGTGTGTATCACATGGGTATGTTCTTTTTTTTTTTTTAAGAGAAGTTTTTTTTTTTTTCTTCAAATTTTATTTATTGGACTGTGCTGGGGGTTAGTTGCAGCACATGGGATCTTCAGTCTTCATTGAAGCTTGCAAGATTGTTGGTTGTGACATGTGGGAACTAGTTCCCTGACCAGGGATAGAACCCAGGCCCCCTGCCCTGGGAGCATGGAATCTTGGCTACTGGACCACCAGGGAAGTCCTCAAAGAGGAATGTCTTGCTGGTTGTAGATTCCACAGTAGATCTCAGTTTCCTCATCTGTAAAATGGTAATGAAAATAGTAATAATAATAAACCTGTTAATGAATATATTTGGTTGCATTTGGTCCTGATACTCGGCACCAACACTCACTCCAGTGGCTGCTGGAGACCAGATCTGCCTGGGTCTGTGGCTCTAAGAGGTGCTGACGACCTAGGCCAGCACGTCAGAGGGCTGGTGTAGCCCACACTCACTGCCGCAGTCTTGGGTCTGACGTGTCCTCTGGCTGATGTTACTGTCCCTCCCCGTGGTCACTCTCACAGGCCCCATAACACTCACTTCATAGGCCTTACCCCTGTCTGAGCTTCCTCGGGGAAGCAGGCTTCTTGCCTGGTCTGTTCTCTCCAAGCACCCTGAGGTCAGGGGCCTTGTCCATCGTGGTCTCTCCTGTTCCCCCAGGGCCTAGACCCGGGCCTGGCACAGAGAACATGCCCAACAGAGATTCCATTCAGACCTGCGTCTAACCCTCAACCACCTGTTTTGGTAGGTTTCATTATTCCCAGTGCCTGGTGAGGACATTCAAGCCCAGAGGGCTTAAGTCACCTGCCTGATGTCACAAAGCAGTGAACCTGCCCAGCATGGCTAAAAAGTCATCTGTCTCATACTGTGTACTCTTGCTACAACCCTGAGCATCCTTTCCTGCCCTACCTTCCAGGGGCCTTTCTTAGGCCAGATTGCCTCCAGTTCACAGAAGGCCAGCCCCGCCCCAGACAGCACAGGAGTTTGCCCGAGACAGAAGTCCACTGTCCTTTTCAATTTGATAATTGAACGGAGGCCATAAATCCAGCCGTATGTGTGTGGTCAGCTGCCCCATTTTTTTCCCTAAGAAGCAGATTTATGGAGCATCCACACACGAATGATTATTCCCCAATAGTTTATAGTATCAAGGCTCCTTTATTTCCCCCCAATAAATCTCATTTATATGGACTGGCAGATTAAGCAGTGCATTTCCTGGCGTCAGAAGTCGTGAATCATTCACACTGTTTTCAGAAACTTGAGATTAAGGTTTTGCATAATGCAAATCGGGAAGAGAAGATGTTTGCTCTGCCCCACTGTGGATGCAATTAGAGCGATGAACACCAGGAGAAATTCATTTTCCGGGGACAGAGAGAGGTCTGCTTGGTATGCAAAAGAGCACAGTTATTTGCAACACAGGAGCCTGGAATTGGTTAGCAAAGCGCCCAGTGACTGTTTGATTTGCGGCGTTAAAGAATTTAAGGATGAATAAAACATTGAATGAATTTTCAAAGAACCGTTGTCAGACAGCATAAGATCTAAGCATTTGAGGGGGACAGAAAGGAAGTCTGTACCTGTGATATCCCAACTCCGGGCCTCGGGGAAACTGCATTTGGTTTTGAATCTGTTATGCTACCTGAAATTTTCTCCCACCCAACTTTATGCCTTTCCTAATCCCATCCATCCCAACTCACATTCCCTCTTCCAGGAAGTCCTCTCTGGTTTACCAGCCCGCTCACCCCCGCTGCTTTGTCTGACCCCCGGTTTACTTGTTCTTTTGGAAAGTTTTCTCAGACCATCTCCTATGTGCCAGGGACTCACTGTCAAAGAACATGAGATAGATCAGCCCGTAAAACAAACAGAAGCCCCTTCGTTCTTAGAGCTGATGTTCCGGTGAGGAGTGAGAGACAGTAAACAAAATAGAGAAGTTATTATAACATTAAGAGGATGCCAAGTGCTGTGAAGAGAAGAAAGCTGAAGTGGAGGTGGGAGGATAGGAAATGCCAGGAGTTGGGATGCTCTGCAGTTGTAGGCAAGGTGCTCAGAGAGGGAACGAGATGTTGCCAGTTAAACAGACACCGAAAGAGGTTAGGGGTGAGACATCCATCTGGGGAAGAGTGTTCTGGGAGCAGGAAAAGCAGGGCTTCCTGGGCAGTCCTGAGGCTGGGGTAAGTGGAGGGGAGGAGAATGGGGTGTGCTCTGCTCTGCACTGTGTTGGGGTGGGGGCCCTGCTCAAAATGGGGGCCCCTGCTCACACTCACCAGGCCTGAGACAGTCCAGCCCGCTGGGCGGTCCCATCCTGTGGCCTCAGAGGAGAGGTGGGAGTGGAGGAGGGGGACACAGGTAATTTTTCTGGGTTGAGGATGGACAGGGTTGGGGGGGCCAGGCAGGGGCAGGAGAAGCGCCCAGCAGAGGCTGTTTGTCCAGGGGCTGCTCCAGGCACCTGGTGAGGACGTGGCCTTGGGTCCCCAGTGCCCATTGGGGCCGCCTTGGTGGACATCTGTCTGGCCGTCTCCCCCCATTTTCATGTGAAAGGCAGGCGGGACATGACGGGGGACTGGGGGCCACCATCTGCTCGGGGAGCGCATTGTGCCGAGACCCGGGTCCCACAGAAGGGGTGGAGGGTGAAGGGTGGCGGGGAAGCCCACAGAAGGCGCTGTCAGGGCGAGGGCGGCTCTGTGGGGCAGGGCTGCTCCGTCACCATCTGTGCCCGGCCCTCCTGGGTGGCCTGGGCTCTGCCCCCTCAGGACCCCCCTCCCCGCCCTGGGCCAGGCTGCACCGATGTGGGGGCGCCCAGCCCTCCCCAGGGGTGGCTGTGGAGCCAGGGTCCACCCACCAGGCCGTCCTGCTGCAGTACTGGGCGGCCAGTGCTGGGGACTGCCCCCGGGAATCACCTATGGGTGACCAGGAGGCTGTCCCCCCAGGGGACTCCCGCCAGCACTGACCTAGCCTGGATGCCTGGACACCCCAGCTGGGGCGGCCCGGGTCTCCCCAGAAAGGGGCAGGAGGGGCAGGAGGGGCAATGGGGGCAGGGGGCAGGCGGGGCAGGGGGGACGGCCCAGCCTCTGCCAGCTCGCGGCCACCCGCGTCTCCAGGAAGGGAGGTCTGCGGCCGCTCTCTGCAGGGGCTCTGGACACCGGCGTGGGCTCCGCGCTGGTTTCGGACGCCCCCGGGTCAGGACGCCCCCGGAGCCTGAGCGGGTCTGACAGCGCAGACACAGAGCGATGCTTTTTCCGTTTCAGCTGAAACTTCTGGAGCCGCTGGCCGTGGGAGGAGGCGGCTGCGGGGAGCGCTGCCCACGTTGGGTGGAGCCGCGGGGAGACCCGAGGGGTCTGCCTGGTGATCGGGCAGCAGGGGCACCTGGACCCACGCACGACCTCCAGACGAGGCCGAGGAGAGACCCTCGTCCCTGGGTCCCGCAGGACGGCCTGCGTGGGTTCTGATGTGCAGGGACCTGGACGGGAGACGCCGGCCCGGCCCTTCCTGCGGAGCTGTGTTCATTTCTCTCCCCTCCACGCCCACCCGCGCCCACTCAGAGGGAATGCACGCATATTCTGTATGTAATTAAAACGTAATTTAATTATCTGCTGAGAATGAGGTTTCAGAATTAATATGGAAATGAATTCTAGCTGTGGTCTCATGTCTTTCCTCCTTGCTTGTTAGATAATTGGTGGGGGGCGGGGCTGGTCGGGGATGGGGGAGACACGGAGGCCCCAGGAGGAAACTGAGGGGTCCTCCGCTCCGTCCTTGGCGGCTGCCACTGCCGCCCCAGAACCGAGGACGGGAGACACAGCCCAGGAAGCCCCCAGACCCAGAGCGCCCTGAGGGTCTGGGGGAGACCCGGGAGGAGCCGAGTTCAGCCAGTCTGTGGGGGCTGGAACCTGCTCTGCCCCTCGGTGCTGTGTGGCTCCGGGCTAGTAACTGAGCCCCTCTGAGCCTCACTTTACTCGCGTGGGAAATAAAGATGGTTGTTCTCTCTCTCTCATAGGGTAGTTGGAAGGATCGAACAGCCTCCTTGAGATCTTGGTTCAGGTCACGTCTGCTTGAGACTGTCCCTGGCCTCTGCGTTTTAAAGTCCCAACTCTGACCCCTGACACTTCTCCGTGCCCCCACCTCAGGTCTCCCCTTGGCCCTCACCGCTGTCGGACACACTGTGTTGTACTTCTCTCTCATACCTCCAGAGCTCACAATCATTGCTGGCGCACAGTAGATGCTCAGTAAACACTCATTTGGGTGAAATACTAAATGAATGAATGAAGGAGGTTCAGAGCCCCGAGAAAGGTCCCTCACATAGAGACTCCGTGGGAGTGTTACCCAATGTCACCCACCAGCAGTCTGCTCCCTCTCTATTCATTTGAGTCCCTTCATTTATTCCACTGTTGTTTGCTGACCTCCTACTCAGCTGTTTCTAGATATTGTGTGAATACGGCCGTGGGAAAAAAGGCTCAAATGACGGCCTCAGCAGCACGAGACCCAGGACCTGTGAGTTACTGTCCCTGGACCCCGGACATCTGTGACTCACAGAGAGTAAATTGCTGCTCCTGTTAATTACTTATAATAAAGCTCAAAATTAAGACTGCCGACTTTCGGGGCTGAGATGGTGGCAGAGCAGAACCTCGGGTCTTGAGTCCCCCAGGTCCTCCTCTTCCTGTGCCCACCTGCCTCCTGCCACAGCCTCCGGGATGCTCCTCTGGCCCCGAGAGTATGGGTTTCTGGAGCAGATGGTCACGAGGTGCTGCAGGAAGCCGGGCAGTTCAAGGCTCCCTTCGACCAGCGCTCTGATCAATACTCTGTCAGCTAAAGCTTCCCGGCAGGGGACCGCTTCCCAGAACTGGGCACTTAGGGCCAGCCCTGTGACAGGAGGGACGCTGGGGACCTGGCTTCCTGGAGGCTTGGCAGCAGGTGGACACAGGTCTCTGAAAGTGGCTCCGACAGGGGCCTCGCAGGTCGCACCTGGAAGGTGCCAGGATCTGCAGGCAAATGGGGGCAGGACCACAGGGTACGGGGCAGAGCAGAGCCTTACACAGTGGGTACCCGCTTGGCAGTGCGGCTTGTTCAGGCCTGCTGTCCCTCCTGACATCCCCGTGTCCGAGTTCAGAACACCCTCCACCGCTGCTCACCCGCGGATCTGCCCTGCAGTGCCCAGCCGTGACCTGCGTCGGGCACGCGGTAAGGACTGTGGAGCTGCTGGTGAGCCCTGGCAGCGCTGAGACGGGGCTTTTCCGGGGCCTCCGAGGACTTCCTGTCTGCTTGTCTTCTCTCTCTCACTCCGCCCCTCCCCACCTTCCTCTGATCAGGCAGCGCTGACACTTGAGCCCCCGGAGGTCAGGGATTGTGGAGCAGCCGGCAGCTGCTGGGCCCCAGGCTGCGGAGGGGGCGGTGGGGGGAGAGGTGGCCGGCAGACCCCTCACTGGGATGCGCCACGTGGAGGAAGTGTGGGTTCACCCCTGGTCCAGGGCTGTGCTGGGGAGGCAGGGAAGAAAGGGATCCTGTCCCCACCCTGGTGACATTCCTGCCCCACAGGTATGAGCAGAAGTCTGTACTCTGGGTTGAACCCAGGTCCATACAGCTGGGTGAGCAGAAAATCGATCCTGTTCCCTTCACCACCTCCGTTTAATAACTTATTCTAAGCCACCATTCCAGTGGAAGTGAGAGAATTTGTAGTTTTTTGTTTTACATTTAGATCTCTGATCCACTGTAAGTTATTTTTTATGCAGGATGTGAGGCTGAAGTTGAGGTCTATTTTATTTTTTTCCTATGTGGACAGCCAGTTGTTTCAACACTCTTTGTGGAGTGAACTGTCTGTTCTCCATTGATTGGTTTTTGTACTTTGTCAAATACAATTGATATTTTTGTGGGACTGATCTCAACAATTACTCTCTTTTATGGATCTGTGTGTCCATTCCTTCATCGACACCACACTATCTTGATTGACAGCTTTATATTTAGTCTTAAAATGGAATGATGCTTCTTTTGTTTTGGCTGTACTGTGTGGCATGGGAAACTTTTCTGACTAAGGATCAAACCTGTGCCCCCTGCAGTGTAAGCGTGGAGTCTTAACCACTGGACAATCAGGGAAGTCCATAAGAGTAGAGATTCTTTTTTTTTTTTAATTGCTTGTTTATTATTGGCTGCGCTGGGTCTTCATTGCTGTGCCTGGGCATTCTCTAGTTCCAGTGAGTGGGGGCTACTCTTCGCTGCAGTGAGTGGGTTTCTCACCGCAGTGGCTTCTCTTGATGCCAAGCACCGGCTCTAGACACAGGAGCTCAGGGGTTGTGGTGCTTGAGCTTAGTTGCTTGTCAGCGTGTGAGATCTTCCTGGACCAGAGATCAAACCTGAGTCCCCTATATTCCCAGGCAGAATCTTAACCCCTGGACCATCAGGGAAGTCCCAAGAGTGGCGATTCTTCAAACCTTAGTATTCCTTTGCCACATTGTTTGAGCTAGTCTATTTCCTTTGCTCCTGCCTCTACGCTTCCAGTTAGCTTATCTGTGTGTATAAAAACTCTGCTGGCATACTGATTGATATTATATTAAATCTGTAAATAAATTTGGGAGAACTGACATTTGACTTTGTCAAGTCTTCCAGTTCATGAACATGGTGTATCTTTCCATGTATTTAGGTCTTCTTTGATTCTTTCATCAGGGTTTTATAATTTAAAGCATGAAATTGTCTGTATGTTTGTTAGATTTATACTTAAATATTCCAGTTTTGAAAAGCTTTTGTAAATGGTACTTAAAATTATTTTAAACTGTACATGGCTATCGTATAGAAATAGGATTGATATTTGTGTGCTGGTCTCACTACCAACTTGTAGATGTTTGTGTATGTGTGCATTTTTTGGTATTGTTTATGTAAGCAATCATATGAATGCAAATAAGGACAGCTTTAGCTCTCTTTTCCAGTATGTATGTCATTTGTTCTTGCCTTTGCATGCTACTTTTTAAGATTGTTTTTTTGCCAATATTTTTTAAAAAAGAAACTAGTTTATTTCACATCACGATTCCTGGCTTCATTCAAAAACAGAGGAGTAAGCAGCACAGGGCCTGGCTTGCCTTACCCAGCAACCTGGCGGAGTCGAGGCGCAGCCACCCCTGTCATGGGGCACGCACCCTCCTGCAGGCCCTCAGGGGCCCATTCACTGGCTCATCCCTTCAGGCGTTTGCAGACTTTGGTTTTCAGCATGGTCCCACCAGTGGGGAGCCCCAGTGGGAGGTGTGCAGGACTGGGAGGGCAGAGCCAAGGTGGGGATTTGCCTGGCTGACTCCCTGGTCACCTGAGACTGGCTGTACCTGACCTCCTCTCTACTCCTCCACTCCAGGAAGATCTCGCTGGCCCCTGGGCCTTTGCACTTACTGCTCCCTCTATCTGGGATGCTTCTTCCCTGGTTCTTCCCATACCTTCCCTCTTCTCCCTATCTCTTAGTAAATAGTAGGGTCACAGACAGAGCTGAGGAAGAGTGAGGGAGGGAAGGCAGGTTTGAGAGCAAGAGAAACAGGAACTTCCCTTCAGTCATATAGCCTTGAAGTCAGAATGGACCTCGGGGAAGATGTTGAGTTAGCGTCTGGAGCTCAGAGCCTGGGGCTATGTGAAGGGTCTGAACTGGAGGCAGATGTCTAGGGGTGTGTGGGCTGATGTGTTCCCTTAAATGTCACCTCCTCAGGGACACCCTTCACAATCCTTCTGTCCTGATTGGCTGCCCCTGTTTCCCCCACACTGTTGATTGCCTTTATCACACTAATGTTATTATAATATTGTTTTGTTTTATTGGTGAGCTTGGATTTTGTCTGTCTCTTCCGTTGGACTCTGACTCCATGAGGGCAGGAACCTTGACCTTCATGTTAACTCGCTGGTTCGTAAGTGCGCAGCACAGTCCATACATAACAAATGCTCCGTAAATATTAGCTGAAGTGAATTAGTGAATACACGCATACGCATGAACACACAAACTCATGCTTAACCCGTCTGTTCACATGCACATGCACAACTCCAAGAGTAGCATGGGCCATCCTCATTCATTTGTTCATTCATTCGTACAGCAGTATTTATGGAGTGGGGACTTAGTAACTTACAGTGAGTCTTGTTGCGAACAAAGGTAGGTACACATCCACTCAATATACCTCGAGACCTAGACACTCAGGCACAGTATGGAAGAGACTGTTCCTCCAATGTTGTTTTCCCTTTCTTCCTTAGGGAATAAAGATGATAGCTGGCACATTGCTACCCAAAATAATGACTACATTTCTCAGCTTCCTTTGCAGTTAGATGTGGCTATGCAATTAAATCACTGCCAGTGGAATGACACCAGAAGTACCATATGTAATTTTCAGAAAGTGACTTAAAGGAAGAGCGACATGCTCTTTTGTGCCTTCTTCTCTGCTGCTGACTGGAATGTGAGTATGATGGCTGGAGCTCAAACTGCCATCTTGGATCATGAGGTAGAAGCCATGTATTGTGATTGACAGAACATTAATATATAAGAAGCCTGAATCACTGATTAGAGTGAAGCTATTGCATTAACCCCAGCTGCTTATTTGTGGGCTTTGTTAGCCAGAGATAATTTCCCTACACAGCACTTTAAAATGGATTTACTGTTACTTACAGTTGAATCTACTGCTGGTACACACACACACACACACACACACACACACACCGTGGAAACTGTTAGAAGGACCCATTCTGTCCAATGACATCACTCAGATCCCTTGGAAGGAGCTGCATACTGCATACAAACTCCCGCTTGTATCCCATGGCCCCCTCCTCCACTGGCCCCACTGACCACCACGATTCCAGAACAAGGGCTTTATTTAGACTCTTCCTCTTCTAGACAAAGACCATCATCCTCCCTCCATGGATTTACACCCTGTCCTTCCAGTCTCTAATCCAAGAATGCCTAGGGAAGATTTATGGAAGAAATAACAGAGTAAAACCTGAGTTTTTTAGAGCCTGGGGACGTCAACCACAGCTTCTTGGGAGGGAAGGAAACTTTTCCACCGTGGCTCATGTCACGTGGTTCCCTTGGGAGGCTCCACCCCCAGCTCCTCCACTTCCTGAGAACCAGTGGCCCCTCACAGTCTAGCCCAGTCCTGCCTCTTCCCTGGTTTGCTCTGTGGCCCCTGGCTCAGAGAAATGGGGGTCCTCTCCGAGCCCTGAAGTAGCCCTGCTGGCCCACTCGCTGGGGTTTGTTTCCTCATCAATGTCCTCCCTCCTCCCCAGGCCCTGCTCCGGGACACTGCTTCCCCTCCAGGGTCATCAGAACACTACTTGCTCCACCCAAAGGCTCAAGATTCTTCTTTTTGGTTGTTTCCTAACCAAGGACTTAGCATCAAGCAAGTTACAGATAAGGACCACGTTATTTCATCATAGGTCATAAAACCAAAGCTACAACTTTGAACCTCTGTAAATATTTAAAAGTAATGAAATTATACTCCAAGTTTTATAAAGATGGCCATAAATCAGGAGTCCATGTTGATTATACGTGGGTCCCCCAATGTAATAAAAATGTATACATCATATATTTTAAATGTACCTCTCTAGGCCCATAAATTTGAAGTAAAACTAACATATGAGTTATAGCAGGCTTTAAACATTTCATTAACACTAGCTTTGCTTATGTTCTCAGAATTTAGGATGTCTATTTTGGAATAATTTTGGTGGCCCAAGACTGTGATAAAAAGCCTATGTGGAAAGGTGTTTGAATTTAGCAAGCAGAGAGATATGAAACTCCTTTTGTCGACCTTGGTGTGTTGTTGATTTGAAAAAATAGCCTGCTCTCCCCTCCCCTTTTCTTCTTACTGGCAAACTCATGTGTGAGTCCACCTGGGTGGTGGGAGGCGAGCAACAAATATGGAGGACCTACTGTGTGTGCTGTGTTCTCACATTGAGTTATAACATTCGTCTATGAAGCCATTTGTCCATGAAGAACCATGGAGACTGCCACTTGCTTTTATAGCATTGTAATCTTTGTAGTAGACAGAGGTTTTTTTGATTGAAAAGATGGAAGCCCAACTCACACACTTAAGCCAAAATGGGAAGTTATTGGCCTAGTCGTGGGCGAGTCCAGGGGTTTCAGGAGGGGCTGGATCCAGGAGCTTGACTATGACTATGAAATATTTGTCACCATCTTTCACCTGTCATCCCCTGGGAGTTTGTTCTCTCACCATGGCAGAGAT
Organism: Antilocapra americana; assembly: GCA_007570785.1. NCBI lineage: Eukaryota > Metazoa > Chordata > Mammalia > Artiodactyla > Antilocapridae > Antilocapra > Antilocapra americana. The sequence goes on from ML662452.1 coordinate 6,337,022, forward strand.
GGTCCCCATTAATTGTAGTATGGTATTCCACCAGCTTAGCAACCCCAAAGATACTTTCTTCTTTGTGAGAGTTCCAGCAATATTCCAGACGGTCACTGGACTGGTGAGAAACACTCACTCTGCCTAAAGAATCATCTGCTCTGATTGGCCAGGCTTAGGTCATGCCCATTCTTACACAGGGCATGTTTCTCCCTGCTTGCTAAATTCAAACACCTTTGTCTCCTCCCAAAACATGTAGACCAACTGGCGGGATGAGCTATCCATTTGGTTTCCTTGTTTTCCTGTAACAGAAGCTAAATTCAGTTAACTGAGGCAAAATGGGAATTTACTGGATGCAAAAAGATTGTTCAGATGATCAAGATGGCTGAGAAGCAGACTTGGAACAGGTGGAAATCAGGAGCACTCCAGAACAACCGTGCAGCAGGAATACCCTAAGCAGATGACCTAGAGGCCAGTACACAATGGAATGAGCCCAGTGAGTCTTTGTTGGTTGAATGAAAGAATAATTAGTAAAAAGTAGGGGACCTAGAAACTGCTCAGACAGAACCACAGATACCTAGTTCTTATTCTTTCGCCCTCATTTATTCTGGACTGTTTTGCAGGATCCAACTCTGATAATGACCTCCAGCTGCCTAATGCCCATTAATCTCCTGGCTTCCAAGATCTCAGTGTCACTCATCTCCTGCTGTCTCCTCCTCCTCCTAATGTCTGCATGACCCAGAATTCTGCCTCGCCTTCCTGTCTCCACCTGCTCCCTTGGGCAGCTCCTCTGCCCATGGCTCCAGGTGTCACCTCATTTCTGGTCTCTCAAATTCTAATCTTAGGTTTCCACAGACTCAGATTCTGATTCTGTCTACTAGGCACTGACTATGTGCTGAATCCTTTGCTCAGCTCATACAGTGTCTCATTTAATACCCATGACAACTCAGAGAAAATAATTCTTGTGCCCGTTTTACAGACAGGCCATAGGAGGCTCAGAGAGGTTAGGAGCCTTGCTGAAGACTGCTCTGCCAAGTGGTCGTGGATCCAGGATTCAAACCCCAAAGTCAGTAACTTTAGCCCTGCATTAGTACTTTCAACGAAGTCAGCTGACACTGAACTCTTCACTCAACTTCCTTAAGCTGAGCCAACCATTCCTTTAAATGGAAGGGTAAGAATTTGGGCACCTTCCTAATTGCCTCCTTTTGTCCACCGTGTCCAAGCAAATTCTTAGTCCCACTGTGTTAAGATTCACAAATCCCTCCTTCCTTAAATTAATAAATAAAGATGATGTTTTATGACTTTGTTAGTATAAAGATGAATGTATTTCAAGATGAATTATTTTCATTTTTTTTCTTCATGATTTTTAAAGAAACTAAACTATTTGTGTGGGCTTTGAGGGGGAGGATCACGAGTTTTTGGCATGTTCCCACCGTGCCTTGTTCGCCTCTCCACTGGCCTATGCCACTCACTGGCTTTTCGGCTGCAGTGCATCCTGAACACTCTGCAGAGCATCCTTCAGCAGTGGTCACCTGAGGTAGGTGCCCCTCGGCATTCATCCTGCCTTTGTCTTTTGGTGACATTGACCCACGTTTCCCTTGGAGAACCGCCGCTCCCCACTCTCAGGCCAGTTCTACTCTGGCTCAAGGAGAGGGCACATGACCAAGGTCTAGCTAATCGGAGTGGTACATTACCCCAGCCTCAGTGATCGGCTCAGGAGGTGGAGCTCCTGGAACCAACTGGAAAGAAACAGTCCCTTTCCTTGAGGGTACTGAGAGGGTATGAAGGAGACTGGGGGATTCCTGCACTAACTACTCAGAGTGGGCTTGTGGGGAATAAAGTCAGAAGAAAGGAAGGCAGAGCCAGAGGGATGGAGAGAGAGAGAGAAGAAGGAAAGGGGGAGGGAGAGGGAGGAGAGGAAGGAGGAGGAGGAAGAGAGAGAAGATGAGGAGGAAGACCAGATTTGATGGCATCATTGGAGTCCCTGGATCCAGCCGTGCCTGAAGCAGCACAGTTCTTGCGCTCTTCAGTCCCATAAGCCAAAAATCTACCGCTTTTGCTCTGGGTTCCTGTGGCTTGTACCTGAATAATGGCGTGCTCCCTAACTCAGCTTCCTGCACCCCAGTCGTCACTTTGTTTAGACTCTGCTCTGACCGCACAGGTTGGCAGGACCAAGCCTCTGTCCATCTCGACGCTCCGGCTCCTCACAGTCAGGCCCATCTTTGTTTACCTCGGACAGAGCTCAAGCCATCAAACGAAAAAGACACAACCCAGACGTCCTCCCCAGGTGAACGTTTAAACAAACGCTATCGTCTCTGTGTCGTGGGACCACGGAATACGACTGAGTCATAAAACGGAGTGACTTTCTGACACGCGCAAGAGCCCCGATGGATCTCAAGGGCATTAGGCTGAATGAAAAAGACAGTTGCCAAGGGCTGCAAATTGTGTGATTCCGTGACATGACGCTCGAAATGGTGACACTATAGAGACAGAGTGCCTTAGCAGTGGCCTTAGTAATGGGCGTGGGGTCTTGAGTGGAGTGGGTGTGAACTTTACCACGGGGCAGCACAGGGCCTTCCTCTGTCTTGAAGGGACAATCCTCTAGCTTGACGGCTGTCACGGGTGCAGGAACCTCTCTGTGTGGTAAAGTTGCCTAGGGCTGTATGCATGTGCACAGAGGCATACACACACGGACACACAATGAGCACCTGTGACCACTGATGAAACTGAGTGAGGTCTGTAGCCTCCTTAACAGTTGTGTACCAAGGTCAGGTTCCTGGCTCGGGGGTAGAATTACAACTGTATAAAATGTTACTATGGGGAAGATGGGGGCAGGATATACAGGACCCAGTGTAATGTTATTTGCAGCTTCCTATAATTTTTTTTAATTAAAAATTTAAAAATTCCAATAAAATATGGCTACTTTCCATTGCTCAAGCATTCCTGTCCCTTTCTGAGATTCATGGGTTTATACTTCCTGGGAAACCCCTGCTGGCCCTTTCTATACTTCCCCCAACCTGCCTCCCCCCCCCAAAAAAAACCCATTAACCTTTGTGGTTCAAAGTATGAGCGTTGTTTTGGGTGACAAAAGTCCTGGATTTTCTGGGGCTCAAGGGGTTTCCAGTGGGACTTTCAATTTTCAGGTTGGGACAGTTCTGGGCAAACTGGGACGAATTGATCACCCTAGCTTTGATAAGTCATGTGAACCTGGGTTTAAGTCCCAACTCTGCTGCTTAAGAGCTGTGTGATCTTGTCCAAAATGCTACTCCTCTGTTCCCTAGACTTGGCAGAACGGGGTTGTCTTGAGAAGTCAACGAAATCACACATGTGATCACTGACCTGGGACCTGGCATGTAGTATGTGCTCATTTAACTGGAAAGACTTTGGTACTGTTTGGCTTCTCAGCAGACCTTCCCCCTGCCTCCGAGGGAGCACTCCCAGGACCCTGGGCTCTGCTGAATTCCCCAGGGGCAGGGGGTAGGGAGCAGAGACCCCACATTGTACCTCCATCTCCTTCAATAGTTTAAACAACGAACATATGCACCAGGACTTAAAACATTGATTACACAAATTTACTTTATGTAATAAAACACAGCACTTTAGAACTGTCTCTGGCTTGTAAATTTGACCTACAGCTTGCACATGAGCTGGAGCAGACATCCAACGTTTCATTAACACTTGTTTGTTTGCCCTCTTAGAACTCCAAAGAAGGTCTGGTGACACCTGTCACTTCCTTCTGGGTGATTCAGTTCCCTGTAGACACCCCCTCTTTGATCTACAGTTCTGGGACTTGGCATTTATACCAGTCACCTCTCCAGTTAACGCTGACCCTGACAAGGGGCTTTCTGTCTGCTCAGGACTCAGGGGATTCACCCATCTGATAGATTTTTTTTTTGGAGTACTTGCTGTTTTTCTTTCCCACCCCATCCCCAGGCCAGAACGTAGCTGCTCCAGGCAGCATTTTTGCCTGTCTTGTTCATCGCTGTATTCACAAGGGCTAAGATGTAACGGGCGCTCATGGTCCACAGATATTTGTGGACTGAATGAGCGAGAAGGAGGTAAACAGCAGTGACGTGAACCTGCAGGGTGTGGGGTGGGGGTGTCATATTTGAGCTGAGACAGGCAAGATAAGAAAACAACACAGGGAATGATGTGGGGAGCCAGCAGGTGCGAAGAGCCTGGGATAGGACTGAACTTGCTGAGGTGGGGGGACAGTAAAGAAGTTGGCATGGCTGCAGGCGGTGAGCTGGGGGCGATCGGGAGAGGGGTGTGTGTTGCAGAGGTGGCCAGATCACGCAGGGCCTTGGAGGCCGTGATCTGGAGTTTAGATTTCATCCTAAGAGCAGTGGGGTGCTGTTGAAGGTTTCAGAACGGAGGTGACATGGTTTAATTTTCATCTCTAAAGCTTGCTCTGACTGCAATGTGTGTTGACTGCCCAGAGCTTTGGGTTGAAAGGTATCGAATGGAAGCTAAGAGCCCAGGGAGGAGGCTGTTGTAATCCAGGGGTGATGGAACTCAGCCCAGGGAGGCAATGGCCATGGAGAAACGAGGGTGAACAGAGGACACGCTTCAGAGATAGACTCAGCATTCTGGCTTGGCTGAGCTGAAATTGGGGAACAGTGAGGTGTGACTTTGCCTGGAAATTCTCTTGATTCCTGGATGTATTTACCTTGGCACATGGTGGGATGGTGGGATAAGATGCAATTTTAATAGCACCTCCAAATCCCTGCTTCCTCCACGAGGCTCCAGAGGCCCTAATTCCTAGGCTTCCCTGCTGGGCTTCATGCTTCTGAGGTTGTTCCTTATTTTCAGTTTGCGCAAAGCTGATGTTTATTTTTGCTAATTGATACAAATGACTTGCCTTCGCCGTCATACTTCAGTGCTGTGCACTTTCATATTAATTGGTTTGAAGGAGGAAAATTAAGTGCTCGAATTCACCATCTTTCCAGATGACAAAATGGGAAAGAAGAAAATTACTGGGCCGAAAGAGAGGAGCCGTGAGTACCTGAAATTCATTTTGGAGGAGGGGGCAGTGTCTGTCCTGGGGAGGAGTCTGGACTCCTGAAAGGGGCAACCTGGTGGGGAGAGGAGGGCTGGTGGGGATGAGGTTACAGTCTGCCAGCACCTTCAGGAGCCCTTCCGATATGAAGTGCTTAAAAAAGACTGAGTGCTTTTCAAGGACTGGGTCTCATCTAGCCGCACAGTTGCCCTGCAGGGCGTCCTTGCCGCTCCTCCTGCACCAGATGGGTCTCCAGAAGGTGTCAGTGATGCAAGTCCAGTGCCGATAGATGTGAGCAAAAGAGGAATGTATGGTTGTGCTCACAGAGCTGAAAAGGCCCGAGGATAGTTCTGGCCTCAGGTAGGGCTGGATCCAGGGGCTCTAGCAGTTTCCCCCTCCTCTTCCCTCTCTGGGGGAAGAAATCAATGCCAGTGCAGCAACCCTAGAAGGAAGATGTTCTCTTCCTTCCACCCCTGAGTCCATTCTGAACAAGGGTCCTCATGCCTGGTTTTGTTTAAGCCAACAGAGGGAGACAGATTTCAGTTCAGAAGCAAAGGAAAGCTTTATTTTTTGATTAAAGAATGGAGGGGTGTGCAGTCCCACTTGAAAGCCCATGCTCCACCCCCCGTAGGCCATGGGCAAAGCTGCTTTATAGGATCTTGTTAGTGGGGAGGACAGAGGTCCATATGGTCAAAGCTATGGATTTCCCAGTAGTCATGTACAGATGTGCGAGTTGGTCCATAAAGAAGGCTGAGGGCTGAAGTATTGATGCTTTACATTGTCAGAGAAGACTCTTTAGAGGCTGTTTGACTGCATGGAGATCAAACCAGTCAATCCGATAGGAAATCAACCCTGAACATTCATTGGAAAGACTGTTCCTGAAGCTGAAACTCCAATACTTTGGCCACCTGATGCAAAGAGCCAACTGATTGGAAAAGATGCTTTTGCTGGGAGAGATTGAAGGTAAAAGGAGAAGGTGGCAGTGGAGGATGAGATGGTTAGATAGCATCACCAACTCAATGGACAAGGATTTGAGCAAACTCCAGGAGATAGTAGGTGACAGAGGAGCCTGGCATGCTGCAGTCCATGGGGTCGCAAAGAGTCAGAGCATCTCTGCACACAGCCCACCGCGGCCATCTCAGATTAAGTATCATGGGCGGTGCTCTTGCAAACCATAGGGCTGGGGTACCCACGCAGCCCTTTCCCACCAGGAGCTCTGGTCTGAAGGGCGAGGTGTGAGGCATCTGCATGAGGCACCCTGTGAGCAAGCAAAACCAGATGAAGCACCAAGGAAAAGAAAAAGGTTAGACTTTATTACCCAGATGTCTATTTCTAGTTTTATTTCCCAACAATTGTTAATAGGCTTTGCCAGTAACAGTGGCACCTGCGGATGTCTAGGATTCACCTGATTGGACCAGCCTGGTTACATGCCCATCTCTGACCCAAACACTGGGGTCAAGGTGATGAGATTCGCTCCTGGCCAGGGCTGCCCCCTGAGGTGCCTCTGTGTCAGTTAGGAAGGGTGCCCCTTTCTCTTGGGAGAAGCAAGTCTTGTGCCAGGACTCGGGCTTGAGGGGCAGGGATTTCAGCCCCTTGTGCGGGTACCACATGCCCAGGTGTAGCTTGTGGTCTTGGATATGCAGATGCCAGGCCAGGGTCACCGGCCCCTGTGTGTGGGTGTGGGGCTTCCCTCGTGAGCAGAGAGTGCAGGACGGAGGTTCTCCGAAGAACGGTTGGGGATGCTGTGCCCAGAAGGGAGACTTTGTTCCTTCAGTTAACGCGTTTGTACAAAGCACCCACTATGTGCCAGGGCTGTGCAGTGAGGACCATGAATGAAAATCCCTGCCCTCATGGAACATCCAGCCTAGTTTGGGGGAAGAGACAAAACAGAAATGCATGAATTTATTAGTTATCTGTCCTCATGACCACAGAGCTGTGGAAAAAAGGATGCAGGATGGAGGACAGTGCACAGCGTCAGATGGGGCAGCCGTTCATTTTCCAAGCAGGCACAGGTCCCGTGGACCTCTCCTCCTTCCTACCACTCAGATTCTGTCCTCCAGGAAGCTGCCTCTGACTGTCTTTGCTCAGTGCCACCCTACTGAGCCTGGCTTAGCCAACCTGGCAGGACAAATGCAGCCCATGGAAAGAGGGCTGTGACCTGGGTGCTTGGCTCTCTGTGGTTCCCTGGGCCCTGGGGCCATCCTGGGGTGGGTGAAGGGACTCAGCACAGCCCTGTCCTAAGCCTGCTGGGTCCTCAGACACCAAGCACACACCCAGCCTTCCTGAAGCAGTCCCCCTTCTGCGGGTCTGCCTGGATCCACCGCTTAGATGTCCCCAGGGCAAACTTTGGGCCCTAGTAGTACGGATTCTTCTGGTTGCAAGTAGCAGAACTCAATCCAAGCAGGCTTAAGTGAAAAAAGAAAATTTACTATCTCAGGGAACTAAAGTCGGGTGTACTGGGTGTCGGGTGTACTGTTTCTGACCCAGCTACATCCAGGGACTCCAACAATCCAGTCATGACTTGGTCTCTGTCTGGGCTTCACTCTAAAGCAGGTTGTCTCCATGGCGGGTGGCCAAGATTACCACCAGCAGCTCCCAGCTTCCATCCCACAGAGTCCCTGCCCACCAATTCCAGCAGAAGCCCCAGCACAGGCTCTCATTGGCCCATTCCAGGTTACACGTCCATCCTACAGCCAATCATAGCACCCAAGAGGATGGGTGGGTCTGCTTGGCCACACCCAGGTCTCACCCCGACCCCAGTGTTGCCGGTTGGGGTCAGCCCTGCCCAGTCCACACAGTGGCCCAGTGTGAGGGAGGCCTGGTCCTCAGAGGGAAATCAGAGGTGGACATAGACATGGAAATCATGGATGTCACTGAGGTTCCTTAGCTCAGAGCAGGAGAATGAGTCTGAGAGGTGGGACATGCCTCGGCCAAGGCCAAGATGCTCCAGCCATCCAGAGAAGGGTGTTCAGCCTCGGTTCTCACATGCAGTGGTGCCTGGCGGAGTGGTGTCCTCATACTTTTCCATCCATGACCCCTGTGAACTTCCCAGGAGACACTGGGTTGTGGGTGGAAGCCTCCCTCTGGAACCACACCCCTTGATCACGAGCCAAGCCTCATATGTGCACCCCAAAAGCACCCTGTGACATAGGAGCAACCCCAGGAAGCCCGCCCTCCTCCCCAGGGGCTGCTGACTCCCTGCTGGTGCTCCACCCCCAGCTTGGGAACACAAAGCAGCAGCGGCTACTGCAGACTCAGCTGTCAGGCTGCCTTCCTCCTTCCTCCGCAGCTGAGAGGACCTGCAGGGACACAGCGGGAGGAGGAGGAGAAACCTCAGGGTGAGGAGTGTGGGGAGGAGGGAGGAGGAGAGAGGGAAGGGAGGCCGTCAGCTTCCCTCAGAGCGCCTCCAGGGCCCTGAGATCCCTCCACCACGCCTGAGTGCAAATCTACACCTCGACTCCAAATGAGCGTGTCTGCCTGAACACACATCCACAGGCATGCTGTGGATAGACATGTGCGAGCGTGTATCCATGCTTGTACAAAGCTTGTCTATAGAACATACAAGTGTTTGCACACATGTACACCCCCCTGTACACGCACATCCATGGACCCATGCGTGTGCATGTACACACACTAGCAGAGCATTTTCTCACCGTCTTACACACACTTGTGGACCTAGTGCTTGTAATAGCGGTATGCACAGCGCCCTACTGTGGATACACACCCTCACATATAGGGGATTGAATCACTGAGTCCGAGGCCGGACTCTGCGTCCGGATCCCAGCGCCCAGCTGTGATCTGGGTCGCGTGATTAAACCCCTCTGTCCCCCGGCTTCCTTACACCTAAGAATGTATCTCAGGTGAAGCTGTTGTGAGGCTTCCGCAGTGCGTGGAAAGTGCATGGAAAGTGCTTAGAAGCATGCCTGGTGAACGAGGGGGGCTCTTAACAGACGCCAGCGTAATCACAGCCCCACGCACGCGTCCACACACTCCCGCATGTGTGCCCACAGTGGGCACCCACACGCAGGCACCTGCCCCTCCCGCACCTGCGCTGACGTGGGTCTGGGCAGCACATACATGGAGACGCGTGTTCACGTGTACACAAACATAGCAAGTCCGGCCTGCACGCTTGCCTATTACTCCTGAAAATCAGCACCCACACACGGACCCTGTATACCATGCGTGTGTTCATGTATATATATATATATATACCCATGCACACCGTATATACATGCATCTCCATGCATGCATGCATACCATAATCTGTGCCCCCATGCAGAAGACACGTTCTCATGCGTACTCATCACTCGCCACACACACGTATCCCTCTTCTCCGCTGCAGGGCAAGCCCCTCCGCCCTCTCCACCCTCTCCCCCTCGGGCTCAACACAGTGCCCTGCAGGTCCGAGTCTCGCCAGGAGCCCCAGGCACAGGGAGGTCGTCATCTCTGGGAACGTCAGCTCTGCGTACCCCAGGGCCTGCCAGTCCACCCTCAGCCACAGCCCGTCCTGGGGACGTCTCACCCGCCTGGGCCTGGAGATGCGTCTGAGGACACTCACTGCAGTAGCGCCCTTGGCAGCAAAACCTACAACCGACCTAAATGTCCCGCAACAGAAGAACAGCTAATAAATTTTACGGTTTTCTCCAATCTGAATAACACAGAGACCTGACCAAAATCGTAGATCTTTATCGCTGTCGTGGTAACATCTTCAAGGTGTAGTGTTGAAGAGTGAAATGAGTTGACGAGTGGTAACACAGTTTGATACCACTTACATGAGATAAGGGGCTTCCGTGGTGGCTCAGAGGTTAAAGCGTCTGCCTGCAGTGCAGGAGACCCGGGTTTGATCCCTGGGTCGGGAAGATCCCGTGGAGAAGGAAATGGCAACCCCACTCCAGTATTCTTGCCTGGAGAATTCCATGGACAGAGGAGCCTGGTGGGCTACAGTCCACAGGGTCGCAAAGAGTCGGACACAACTGAGCAACTTCACTTTCACCTTCTTTTCACATGAGATAAGATAAAGATATTATGTCCTTTGTGTGGGCCCATATTTATATTGGGAAAACATATGGAAAAGGATCTAGAAAAACGCATTTAACACATCACAGAGGTTACTCCAAAGGAGGGGACCAAGGCTGGACAACAGAGATATTTGTTCTTAAGAGTCAGCAAAATAACTGACAAGAAGTAATAAGTGAATTTAGAAAGATCACAGGGTAGAAGATCAATAAAAAAAAATCAATTTAAATTCTATATACCAGCAATGAACAATTGGGAAATGAAATTTTAAAATGCCATTTGCAATACCATCAGAAAAGGTTAAACTACCTCAGGATATATTTAACCAAATATACACAAGACCTGTGTTCTAAAAATTACAAAAAAAAAAAAACACTGAAAGAAATGCAAAGATATACTTAGTTCCTGGATTTAGAAGACTTACTATTATTGTTAAGATGGTAATTCTCCCCAAACTGATTCATGGCATCCCAACTGAAATCCCAGGAGACATTTTGAGAAATTGATGAGCTGATTATAAGATTTAAATGAAAACACAAAGGGTCTGGAATTGTTAAAAATAAATAAATAAATATAACTAAGTTTGGAAACTTATACTAATGATTTCAAGACTTATTATAAAGCTACAATAATCTAAGATAGGGTGGTTCTGGCATAAGGAAAAATGTAGAGGCCAGTGGAGCAGAAGAGAAAGTCTACAAATACATGACTCAAATATATTCAAATAATACTCAACAGATGTGCCCAAGTAATTCAATGGGGAAAAGAAAGTCTTTTTGACAATGGCTCAGAAATAAATGAAATTTATTTGGAGAAAAATGAACTTCAACCCCTTACTGATAGCCTATAAAAATGAACTTCAAATGGATTCAAATGGATTGTAGACTTCAGCATAACAGCTGAAACTCTAGAAGAAAACATAGGTGAAAATTTTTGATATACTGATTAAATCAAATATTGCTTAGACAGGACTTACCTAGTAATAACAGTTACAAAGAAAGGTAAATTTAGACTTCATAAAAATAAAAACTCCACCTCCCACTCTCCAAAATATACCTGGAAAGGACTTGCAGTGCAGAGTTTGGCAAAGGCCAAGCTTCTCTTCTTCCCTTGCTCAGGCCAACCACGTTCTCCTGCAGCCACAGCCCTCCCTGCGCTCCACGTCAGCTTCTCTTGTCTTCAGGCCTACGGAGGTCACTGCTTCCCTCTGATGCTAACCCTCCGGGCCCTCACTGTCCCTTCTTGGTTTTCTTTTTTTAAAATATAAATTTATTATTTGGCTGCTCTAGGTCTTCGTTGCTGCTGCAGAGAGCTGGGGCCACTCTCTGGTTGTGGTGTGTGGACTTCCCGTTGCCGCGACTTCTCCCGTAGAGCGTGCGCTCCAGGGTGCGTGGGCCTCGCTAGCTGCCGCAGGTGGGCTCAGGAGTTGCAGCTTGCCGACTTTAGAGGGCGGGTTTCAGTACTTGTGGTGCACAGGCTTGGTTGCCTAGTGGCATGCGGGATCTTCCCGGACCAGGGATTGAACCCGTGTCCCTCACGTTGGCAGGCAGATTCTTAACCACTGGACCACCAGGGAAAGCCCCTTTCTTGGTTTCCTTGACCTGTAGTCATCTTGTGAACACGTCTTCCATCACACCCTCCTCAATTTCCCTCTTGAGATTTGCCATCTGATTCCCGCTAGGACCCAGCCTGGGACAGGAACTGCTGCAGCTGCTGGTATGAGATCTGTCTGGAGACACAGCACAATGTGAGCCAGCAGAGGAAATTCAGCTTCATACATGGTGGACAAGGAGCAAGGGTCAAGGGAAAGGTTACCCCTGGGAGTACTGCCCTGTCCAGCTCCAACCCATCCAGGGTTAATACTTGGGATGATAATACTGAGAAACCTCAGATAAATGGGATGGACAGAAATGGTTGTGTCTCAGTTGGATGGGCTTCTATAGGTCGATCCTATGTGCTCTGCGTTATGTTGATAGAACAAGAATGCCCTAGTTTGTTTTCTGCCTTCTGTCTCAAGGGGAGGTCATCTAGTCCTTGGACTATCACAGATGGGCACCTCCCTATCAAGGGCTAACTACTCCATGTCTAGGTTGACAGTTTGCTATGTAGGACAGTTCCTCCTTTGTCTAACCTGTGGCTCACAGGCTGCAGCTTGATGACTTCCCACTTATTCAGCCTTTGAGAGACTCGAAATGAGCTTTTCCAGAGTGAATCGAAAACTTCAATCCTTATAACAGTTTTTGACAAGACAACAAGATTTTACTTACTGGGTTACATCTTTTTTTTCTTCCTATTCATGGTTTTAACATCCATGATGAATTCAGAGCCAAACTCATACATTTTGGAAATGCTAGGTTAACTACACATGTGTCTTGACTACAGGGCTTTTCAGAGCCTCTATCTAATGCACAAATGTTTTAAAGAGGAAGCCAGAGGGTGCAGCTTTTCCTGGACCTATTGACCATGGAATCTTTCCAGAGCAGAGCTTTATAAGGTGCTCACACCACAGGGAACATCCTTGGGGATAAGCTGATAGAATCCTGCTCAGTTTGCATGGATGAAGAACTGAGGCTTGGAATGATATGACTTGCAATGTCTCACTGTGAGGGAGTGTCACACATTCTAGGGTTTGCAACCCAGCCTAATATTATTAAATAAAGCAATGGGAGAGTGGACTGCAAGTAGCAAATAGTAACTATCAGTTCCTTCCCTTCTGCTTGAAGCCTCAGTTTTATTCCCTGTCAAATGGGAGCACTAATGCTTTTCCTACAATATCTGTCATGACACTTTTGGTTTCAAGTGATGGAAAAGCCGACTGAAGATGGCTTAAGCCCAAAGAGGATTTATTTGATCACATAAAACTCAGCTTAATCCCAATACTGACAGTGTCGTCTGGACTCTATCTCCATAGTGGCTTTATCCTAAGGCAGGCCTTCTCCGAGAAGCATCAGGGATTACGCCCATCAGCTCTGGGTTGATATCCTCCTAGCTTACCCACCCCAGCAGATGGAGATGCCTCTTTCCCAACATCACTGAAAAGTCCCAGGCTCACTGCCCCTGGAGCAACCTTGATGCTCACATCCTGAGCCAATCGGCACAGTCTGGAGAATGGGGTGCTCTGACTGGTCAGATCTTGATCACATGATAACATTGACCCAGCTCCCAGGAGTCGCTCACAGACAGCAAGTGGGTTGCTTAGCAGTCAGTTCCTGTCTGTTTTTTGTCATACCGTCTTGGCAGAATCCTGCCAGGGTCCTGCTTATTAAGTTTTGTTGTTGTTTAGTCGTTACATCGTGTCTGACTCTTTGCGACCCCATGGATGGTAGCCTGCCAGTCTCCTCTGCCCCTGGAATTTCCCAGGCAAGAGTACTGGAGTGAGTTGCCATTTCCTGCTCCAGGGAATCTTCCTGACCCAGGGATCAAACTTGTGTCTCCTGCTTGGCAGGCCGATTCTTTACCACTGAGCCATGTGGGAAGCCCTATTGAACAGTAGGGCTCAGCATCTGTTTTTTTAGCCATTGCACTTCCTTGAAGAAGTGGCATCATGGCAGAGTGATGAAAATAGATTGTGAAACTCATCAAACTGTGGTTCAGATTCTAACTGTGCCATTTATCCACTAGAGTACTTAATGCCGATGTGCCTCGGTTCCCTTGCCTATAAAATGAAGCTAGTAATGCTGTGCACCTCTTGGGCTGAGAGGGTTGAATAAAGCGATTCACGCAGGTGGATGGCTTAGAACCACACCTCACCTACGGTGGGGGACGGGACTCCACAAAAGGGAGCTAAATGTTGGTCACTTGTCGGAGGAGGCAGCAGTCAAAGCGGCCACCAGACCCGCTTCATCGCGCCCGCTCTCCCCCTCGGTCTCCCGGGGGCCACCCTGCAGCCATGGGGGGGGGGACTTCAGTCCATGTTATCTCCCCACTACGAGCCTGGTCAAGCACAGTGCCTGGCACATAGTAGGTGCTCAATAAGTACTCGTTAAATGTGGAATCCGGGGCACCTCGGGCAGACTCGACCTTTCGGTTGCTCTTCACAAATCATAATGAAGCAGTTCATGCTGAGAACTCTTCCTCTGTGCGTCTCTAGAGACAACGTGAGAAGCAAAAAGAGCAAAACCTGGCTGCCATCCACCTGCTGGCCTGTCTCCTCGAGGGCAGGGGGGCCACCACCTGGCGAATAACGCCTGTGCTGCAGTCAGCAGCTCCAAGTGCTATGTGGGCAAAGAGCAAGCAGCCTGCAGACCCACTTCTGATTTCTACCAGACGTAAAACCAGGGTCTTGGGCGCTTGTGTTTCCAGCCTACTCATTCTAGAGGCAATTAACTGTTGGGTGTCTTTGCCTGTAAGCGCCTTTGCACACTTACTTGTTGGATGCACTCACCCCTGTCCACACAGGTGGGTGGAAGGTTTATGTCAGCTCACTATTAAAATACAGTTTTAGCGATCCTTTTAAATGACAGCAGCATCTCCACTGCTGGATGCTAAGTCTCCCCTTGGGGATGGCAATCTGCTTCATTAAAATAGTGGTTAATGGAGAGGCTTTATAAATCAGCATCTCTTCCACAAAAACATTTGATCTAAACTCAGACAGGTTAGATGGGAGGGAAAGCACCTGGAAGCCGTCGCCATGAAGGGCAAAGGAAGCCAGTTTTACGTGTTGTAAGTGAAGCCAGACCAGGCAACCCAAATTCGTTTTCTCCAGTATTAGCCTGGGGACACGTGCAGAAAAACAGATCCAATTCTGTCCCATGAGCAAGCCTTCCTGTCTCACTGGGCCAGGGGTTAGGTCACCCTGACACCTCTTTGTGACGTTAGTGGGCTGGGGTGGGGCCTCCTGAGACCAATGGGACTTGAACTCCAGGGATCAAACACCAGCCTGCCAGGAGCTCAGCATTTCCCATCCACCCCACAACTGTTCTGGGCCATCTCGATGTACTACTACCTGTACTATTATTTAACATTCCTCTTTAACATTTTTTAAAACTAAACCTTAGCCCATGCAGTTATGGATGTGAAATCATGGAGTCCATGTTCACGTTTTCTATTTCTTCTAATATACTTTGAAATAAACCCATCCCTTAAAAATAAATAACATTTACGGACTTGGTGTGCAAAGTTACCTTGTGTGCTACGGTGTTCCCACAGGTCACCTACTTGTGGAAATGCTGAATTAACTCAGGAGTCTAAAGGACTGAGTCCAGACAACCACTGTGTATTGGGATTTGGCATCTGCTGCACGTTTTGACCTGCTTCCCTCGGGTAGCTGATACACAGATGGGGGAACGTCTGAGTGAGAGCTCAGCAGTCCCTGTCCTTCTCTCCCGAGGGATTCCTGCCTGCTTTCGTCACAGAGCACCCCTGCCCTCGCAGGCTAGGTTTGTGGGCAGCCCAGGGAAGGGGGCCCAGAGTGCTGCACATCAGCAAGCAGCCTTTTGTTCTCAGATGTCACTGGCGTGCTGCAAAGTCAGGAGGCTGGAGACGGACGGCTGGTGATGGTAGGACCAGAGGTGGAAAATTCGCTCCTCAAGGTGAAAGCCATCCTCATCTGAGCTTCCCCTGGGCCTGGGAGTGCCGTGCACCCAGGGAGACTCACTGCAGCATTTCCTGGAGTGAATTAAGCCATAAACACCCGGATAGTGTCCAGCAAAGGTCCCAGCATCCACACTCCCTCTCTTTCTTAAGTTCTGGTGACGAAACCCTAAGGTCTCCAAGTGTCACCCAGACATAAGGATTTTTGTAATCAGTTCAAAGATTTGGTGACACTTAGGCCACTTATGGACCAATAAGCTCATAGGCTGGTTCCTCTGAGCTCTCAGTGACCTCTAGGGGAGGCGTGACCGCTCCATGGAGGGAGAGGCAGAGACATGCATGGTTCACAGTCCCCAGACCGTCACCTCGCAAACGGGAAGCAGGACAAGTCCCTCTCCTTGCTGCATCCTGGCAGCAGTCCTCTCATTAGGATGGACGGCTGTTCTCCACCCTGGGCCTGGAAGGGAGCCTGGGGTTGTCTCAGCCAAGACACCTCCAGCCCGGAGAAATGGCAGAGCTGGCACATGGATGGGCAGAAAAGGAATGGCATGCTTTTCAGGGGCCGCTTTAGCAGTGGCTGTAACCAACCCTGAGATAATGTGCTGGGCTCTGGGGATGGACAGTGATGATCTGGCTTTTTCAGGTACTCAGCCTCTTCTGGGGCCAGTTCAGCCACTGGGAGGAAGTGCCAGCTCCTTCATACTAATAGGGGGAAAGTTGTTCAGGCCCTGATCTAACAATGGAGAGTCATCAGGTGGGGGCTGACCGATGCCACAGAATGTGTGGGACCCCGAGAGCACTGCATCCACTGTCTGGAACTCAGCTTTAGAAACTCCTGCTCAAGGATGCTGAGACACTATTATACAGATGGTGTCAGCAATGTTATTTATAACAATAAAAAATAACATCTCAAATTGGAACCACTCAATATCCTCTACCGGAGACTGGATAAATACTGCAGTAATTAAATTTTTATTAATTTTTTTTTTTTTGCTATGCCCCATGGCATGTGGGATCTTAGTTCTCCGACTGGGGATAGAACCCGTCCCCTCTGCATTGAAAGTGTGGAATTTTAACAACTGGACCACCAGGGAAGTCCCTTAAAAATTTTTTTTTTGTTGTTGTTGAATGCAGTGGTTAAGAACATGGGCTCTGGGATCAAATCGTGGCTTTACTACTTACTGGCTGTGTGACCTCGAACAAGTTTCTTTGCCTTACTGTGCCTCAGTTTCTCCATTTTTATAAGCAGAGAAGAAATATTAATGTATTTTAAGCCACTCATAGTTTTCTTTGCTTAGCTCTCCCCACTGTCCCCATCACACTTTCTTAAGCCAGGACATTGTTGGTTTTCATCAAGAGTCACTGATGCAAAATTACAATCAGAGCCACATACTAGCTTATTGAAATCATGGATCCTACAGCAAATGTTTATTGCTTCCAAGAGAGAAGAGCTGGTGCTCAGCCATCAACCTGGTGGTTCAAGTTGAAAGATGGGTGTTACCCTCGTTCTTCTCTTTGCCTCAAGCCACACCTCCCGACCCCCCAAGTACAGATGGAGTCTGTTCGGTGATGCTTCTCACCAGCTGCCCTGCACACCCTAGTCCAGACTTTATTAGCTCCTGCCTGACAATGACACCAGCTTCTCATGTGGTCTCCCTGCTTCCACCCTCATCCCTGTAGTTTGTTCCTCACATGCAGCCAGGGATCCTGGTGGAAACCATGAGAGCTCACGTCCCTTCCCCTTTGAAGTCTCTTCCCCTGTTTTCATTCATTTAGAATAAAATCTAAGTGCATCAAAATCTAAATAAGTAAAAAATAAGTATCCAAATAGAATAAAATCCTCACCATGGCCTCGCTCAGTCTTTCTAGATTGCCCATCTGTGGCAGCCTCCCCCACCTTTGCCATCTGACATCCCTCCGTCCCTTTGTTTCATAGTTAGCAATCTTTTTTTTCCTCTTTGGAATTATTGCATGTGTTCATTTCTAATGTGATGACTCTCCCCCACTCTCTGACAGTAGGACCAGGCAGTGGGTGCTGGGAAGAGCAGAGTCCTGCCCAGATGACCACTGTTGCTTTTCTCCCTTGAAATCCTTTGCTCCACCCAACAGCCACGGTGAGCCAGTTAAAATCCCACCTGACCTCAGGGCCTTTGCACTTGCTGTTCCCTGTGCCTGGACCGCTCTTCATGCAGTTATCTGCACGGCTCTCTCCTTTGCACCCTTCATGTCTCTCCTCAGGTGTCACCTTCTCAGTAAGGCCCTCCTTGGCCGCTCTGGTTAAAACTGTCACCTCTCCCCATCCCTGCCTGCTCCCTGTCCTCCCTGCTTGCCCTTACTGCTCTCTGCTGTCGTATGTATTTTATGTGTTTGCTGATCTAACCTCATGAGAACGTGTGTCTCAGAAGCACTGTGTGGGCTTTGTTCATGGCTGTATCCTGGGCAATAAAATAATACCTGGCATACAGTAGGTGCTCATGTATATTTATGGATGAGGGAAAAAAAAACACCTCTTCCCCTCTGGTTTAAAATATAGAGTGTTAACAGAGAAGTTGAGGTATGGTAAGGCCAACAGATCAGAAAATCACTGCCATTAAAGAAGTCATTTTAAAAATCGATTTCTTCATTTTCGGCTGTGCAGGGTCTTCGCTGCTGCTGCGTATGGGCTTTCCCTCCTTGTGTCAAGCAGGGGCAACTCTCTAGTTGCAGCGTGCAGGCTTCTCACTGCAGTGGCTTCTCTTGTCGCAGAGTGTGGCTTTAGTAGCTATGGCTCACGTGCTTAGCTGCTCCATGGTGTGTGGAGTCTTCCCTGATCAGGGATTGAACTTGTTTCCCCTGTGTTGGCAGGCAGACTTCTAACCACTGCACCACCAGAGAAGCCTCAAGAGAGAGAGTCTTTTTTTTTTTTTCTCAGTTCCCAAGGAAGCTTGCCACCCACTGGGGGCCATAGAGGGAAGTGCCTGGTGGGGCAGAGGCAGACGAAGAGGGGAACTGAGGACAGGGGCCTTGTGGTTTCCGTGGGAAGGAGTAGAAGAAGCAGGGCAAGCAGGCTTAGGATTGGCAAGGGGATTTGGGGGCAAAGGAGCTGTCTCTGATTGTTTGATGCTGTCCCTGGGGTGACTAGGGCAGGTGGATAGTGGCCTGGAGTGTGAAGGCCTGAAAAAGATGGTTGGGATGTGGGCTCTGGACTGGTCGGCATGTAGTTGAAAAGTACACTCACAGGCAAGCTGTTTATTATTTCTAGGAACTGGCCATCCCTGGGAGGGGCAGTCCCTCCAGGGTTAGCAAGGCCCCGGAATATAGAAAATAAGAGACAGGGTTAGTTCACCCTTCTCCTGCTGACAGCACTCTCAACCACGCTTTGAGGGCATGGCTTCTCCCTATTCCCTCGTGAAGGGTGGAGTACGTGACCCAGGCAAAGCCAGTCAGCACATTCCATTCCACTAAGCCCGGCAATTGACTCAGAGACAGACACGTGACCCAGATCTGACCAAAGAGAGAGAAGTACTCAGGCTGAGACAAAGATATAGGGATGGGTCACTTGGGGGTGCTGGAGGCTCAACTGAGCGGGATGCTCCGATTTCCTTTTGTCAGTGATTGGTTAATGGTTGGGTGTGTGCTTGGAGACAGGTAAAGTACTGAGTGTCCGGTTACAATGATATTTGAATTTCAGATAAACAATGAATAGTTTTTTTTTTAGTACAAGTATGTCACAATTTAAATTCAGAACAGACTGTATGTTTATTTGCTAAATTTGGCAACCTTATTAGAACCTTCTCTGGGGATAAAAAAAAACCCAAAAACATAATGAGATGTCTAAGGGGAATGGGTAAAGCAGCTGGCAGCTGGGTTCTGTGAGTGATTTTAATCCCTGCTTAAGAGAGAGACAGCAGAATCTACTGTTCATTTCTCCTCTGTGTTAGGATGTGATGTCTGGAACTGTGCAGCCATCTTGAAACCATTAAGCATCAAGTTTGAGAACAGATGAGGATGTTTGAGCTCCTTAAATACAACAGTGTACTTCCAAACCCAGCCCCAGGAATGCCCCTCTCTGTACTTATTTTTATGTGAGATAATTAAATGTCTCTCTTGCTTAAGCAAGCAGTTCTCAATCTTGGCTACATATTAGAAGCACTTGGGGAGAATTTAGATACATGGATGCCAATGCTGTATTCCATAGTAGTCATCATTTCTGAGGTTAGGACTCAGGCATTGGTGGGTTTTTTAAAGCTCCTCAGGTGATTGTGGTGTGTAACGCCTTGCTACTCAGAGTGTGGTCCCTGGACTCGAAGCTTGAGCTTCTCCTGGGAGGCTGTTACAGCCACGAACCCAGACCTAATCAATTAGAAGCTGCTGTTTAACAAGGAACCCAGGAGATTTGTCTGCACGTTAAAATTTGGAAAGCACTGGCTTAAACCACTGTTAATTATTTACTGCCTTGCAGCTGAACAAATCCTGATTCCAAGGCACTAAGGATCCCCACCCGACAAGGGTTCCCTGTGCTCTGAAACAGCCAGATGCACTGCATTCAGAGGTTTGGTGTCTTCTGGACAGTCTCCATCTCTAACGCAGGTTATACACAGCTTTTTGGCTGATCTGATTTTCACCAGAGCATGAACCTCTCCTGAACTTCTACGTGACCTTTTAGCCAAAAAGCTCCCTTCCCACGGCCAATGAAGTGGTCAGATCACCTGTGAGGCACTTGCTGGAAGCCAATGAGGAGGGCTGTTGGCCACCCTGCACATCTGGCTTCCACCTGGCCAAACACGACTTGGGTACTTTTCTTGGTCCCCAGGGGAATGGCCCAGCCAATCAACTCACACACGTGGGAGCTGCTCAAAAAGCGATTCTAGGGCTGGGACAGAATGCAGCTGAGTCACAAGCAGGGTCACGGTAGGCAAAGCTATGGGCCAGGGTTTTCATAAGATAAAGCTGTGGGTCAGAAGGCAGGGCCACTGAGGGATGTGGACTTGTGTTTCAAAGTCCACAGTAAGAGAGTATGAAACATCCAAGACAGAGTGGTCTCTGGGTGGAAAGAAGTCCCTGCTTCTCTAGGAAATGAGGTCTAAGAACAGGTAGTCTGTCCTTGGACAGGATGGGCTGGGAATATTCCCCATCCAGTCCATCCTTGTGAGGCACTTATATTTGCAGTGGAGAGAAGAGTTATCCTCAGATCAAGGTGAGTGGCCTCTGTATATCAGTGGAAGTCCTCGTTATTTGTTTGCCTTTATAAATTACATGTTAGAACCGGACATACCTACACATATAAATACATGTTAGAACCGGACATATAAGTACATATTAGAACAGTTAGAACAGGACATGGAACAACGGACTGGTTCCAAATTGGGAAAGGAATACATCAAGGCTGTATATTGTCACCCTGCTCATTTAACTTATATGCAGAGTACATCATGTGGAATGCCAGGCTGGACAAGCGGGAATAAGATTGCCAGGAGAAATATCAATAACCTCAGATATGCAGATGACACCACCCTTATGGCAGAAAATGAAGAAGAACTAAAAAGCTTCTTGATCAAAGTGAAAGAGAAGAGTGAAAATGTTAGCTTCAAACTTAATGTTCAAAGAACTAAAATCATGCCATCCAGTTCCATCACTTCATGGCAAATAAGACAGGGAAACAATGGAAACAGTGACAGACTTTATTTTCTTGGGCTACAAAATCACTGCAGATGGTGACTGCAGCCATGAAATTAAAAGACAGTTGCTCCTTGGAAGAAAAGCTATGACCAACCTAGACAGCATATTAAAAAGTAGAGACATTACTTTGCCAACAAAGGTCCGTCTAGTCAAAGCTATGGTTTTTCCAGTAGTCATGTATGGATGTGAGAGTTAGATTATAAAGAAAGCTGAGCGCCGAAGAAAAGATGCTTTTGAACTGTGGTGTTGGAGAAGACTCTTGAGAATTTCTTGGGCTGCAAGGAGATCAAATCAGTCAATTGTAAAGGAAATCAGTCTTGAATATTCATTGAAAGGACTGATGCTGAAGCTGAAACTTCAATACTTTGGCCACCTGATGTGAAGAACTGACTCCTTAGAAAAGACCCTGATGCTGGGATAGATTGAAGGCAGAAGGGGAAGAGGTCGACAGAAGACAAGATGATTGGATGGCATCACTGACTTGATGGACATGAGTTTGAGCGAGCTCCAGGGTTTAGTGAGGGACAGGGAAGCCTGATGTGCTGCAGTCCATGGGGTTGCAAAGAGTCAGACACCACTGAGCAACTGAATTGAACTGAACTGATAAATACATGAATTGGATCTGCAACATCACTGAGTGTGAACCACATTCTTGGCAGACACACAAAGGCTTATTTGGATAAACACACACAAATACATACACAAACACTCATCCTCTAAGCTAGGCTTTTTCTAGTTAATTCATCACTCAACCAGTAAGTTTGGAAGCTTAACATGTCTTGGCCTTTTTTATTTTATTCTTTATTGATGTAACATTGGGTATAACATTATATGAGTTTCATAGGTACAGTATTATATTTCTACTTCTGTATATCCTACAATGCGAAAAAGTGAAAATGAGAGTCTCTCAGTTGTGTCTGATTCTTTGCAATCCCATACATTCTCCAGGCCAGAATACCTGAGTGGGTAACCGTTCCCTTCTCAAGGGGATCTTCCCAACCCAGGGATCGAACCCAGGTCTCCTGCATTGCAGGTGGATTCTTTACCAGCTGAGCCACAAATGTGCCGACCATCAAAAATATAGGTTCCATCCATCCATCACCATACAGTTGATCTCTTTTACCCATTTCATCCTCCCCAATCCCTTCCTCTCTAGTAATCACTATTCTCTGTATTTATGTGTTTGTTTTTGTTTGACTTGGTTATTCATTTATTTTATTTTTTAAATGTCCCACATATGAGTGAAATCACACAGTATTTGTCTTTCCCTGACTTACTTCAACTACCATAATGCCCTCAAAGTCCATCCATGTTGTAGCAAATGGCAAGATTTTATCTTTTTTTTAAATGTCTGAGTAGTATTCCGTTGTATATATTTCATATTCTTCTTTATCCATTCGTCTATTGATGGGCACTCAGGTTGCTTCCATATCTTGGCTGTTGTAAATAATGCCGTGATGAACACAGAGGTGGGTATACCTTTTCAAATTAGTATTGGTGTGTTCTTTGGATCTATACCCAGAAGTGGGATAACTGGATATGAGTTTGAGCAAACTCTGGGAGATAGTGAAGGACAGGGAAGCCCGGTGTGCTGCAGTCTGTGAGGTCACAGAGCCAGATACCACTTAGCGACTGAACAACAACGACAAATGGTAGTTCTATTCTTAATTTTTTGAGGAACCTCCATATTGTTTTCCATAGTGGCTGTACCAATGTACTTTCCCACCGGCGGTGTGTGACAGTTTCATTTTCTTCACATCCTGACCAATATGTGTTATTTCTTGCCTTTTTGATAGCAGCTCTTCTACCAGGCATGAGGTAATGTCTTATTGTGGGTTTTGATTTGCATTCCCCTGATGATGAGCGATGCTGTGCATATTTTCGTGTGCCTGTTGGCCATCTCTACGTCTTCTTTGGAAATATGTCTATTCAGCCTTTGTGCCTATTTTTAAATTGGGTTGTTTGTTTTTTGTTGTTGTTGACTTGTATGAGTTCTTTATATATTTTGGATATTAACCCCTTATTGGATATACCATTTGTAACTATCTTCTCCCATTCAGTAAGTTGTCTTTCATTTTTCTGATGGTTTCCTTTCCTGTGGAGAAGTTTGTAGCTTGATCTAGTCCCATTTGTTTATTTTTTGCTTTTGTTTTACTTGCCTGAGGAGACATGTCTGGAAAGATATTGCTAAGACTTATGTCCAAGAGCATACTGCCTATGTTTTCTTCTGGGAGTTTAATGGTTTCAGGTCTTACCTTCAAGTCTAATCCATTTTGAATTGACTTTTGTGTGTGGTAGTGGTCATTTTTGCCATTTTGAACGTAGCTGTCTGGTTTTCGAAACATCATATGTTGAAGAGACTGTCCGTTCTCCATTGTTCTTCATTCCTTTCTTGTAAATTAACTGTCCCTACGTGTGTGAGTCTATTTCTGGGCTCTTAATTCTATTCCACTGCTCTATGAACCTGTTTCTCTACCAATACCATGCTGTTTGCTTTAACTGATTTGTTGGCTGTGGGGGGTCTTTGTTGCTGTACACAGGATTTCTCTGATTGCAGTGCGTGGACTTGCTGCGGCGGCTTCTCTTGTTGGGCAGTGTGGGCTCTAGATGCCTGGGCTTCAGTAACTGCAGCGTGTGGCCTTAGTTGCTCTGCGGCATGTCGGCTCTTCCCAGACCAGGGGTCAAACTGGTGTCTCGCATCAGAAGGTGGTTTCTTAACCACTGACTCACCAGGGAAGCCCTACCGTGTTGTTTTGATGACTGTGACTAATACAGTTAGACTAAGGGTGATGGACAGGGAAGCCTGGTGTGCTGCAGTCCATCGGGTTGCAAAGAGTTGGACATGACTGAGCAACTGAACTGAACTGAATTGAATACCGTTTGAAAGCAGGAGTATGATACCTCCAGCTTTGCTCTTTTTTTCTCAGGATTGCTTTGGGTATTTGGGGTCTTTTACGGTGCCAACAAATTTTAGAATTTTTTTGTTGTTCTATTTCTATGAAAAATGACCTTGGGATTTTGGCAGGAGTTGCACTAAATCTGTAGATTGCTTTAGGTGATATGGACGTTGTCACAATATTATCTCTTCCAATCTGTGGGCTTGGGATATCTTTCCTCTGATTTGTGTCTTCTTCAGTTTCTTTCAAAAATGTCTTACAGTTTTCAACATATTTTACCTCCTTGGTTAAATCTTTTCCTAGGTATTTTATTCTTTTTGTTGTGATTGTAAATGAGATTATTGTCTTAATTTATCTTTCTGATAGTTCATTACTAGTGTATAGAAAAGCAACAGGTTTCTGCGTGTTTTAATCTTCATTCTGCAACTTCACTGTCCTCATTTATTATTTACAATAGTTTTTTTTTTCCTTTGGTGGTCTTTGGTGTTTTCTATATATGAAATCATGTTGTCTGTAAAGGGTGACAGTTTCAGTTTTTCCTTTCTAATTTTGATGTCTTTATTTCTTTTTAGTGTCCAATTGCTCTTACTAGGACTTCCAATACTATACTGTGTTGGATTAGTGTCATGTAAGTGAACAACTTTGTCTTGATCCTGATTTGAGGGGGGTAGTTTTCAGTTCTTCACCACTGAGTATGATGTTAGCTGTGGGTTTGTCATATATGTCCTTTATTATGTTGGACTATGTTCCTTTTGTACCTACTTTATTGAGAGGTTTTATCATAAATGAGTGTTGAATCTTGCCAAATGCTTTTCTGCATCTATTGAGATGACTATAAAACAATGTTTTTTATCCTTCATTTAAAAAAAAACGTTTTGTATCACATTGATTAATTAGTGGATGTTAAGCCATTGTTAAATCTCTGGAATAAATCCCATTTGACTGTGGTATATGATTCTTTTAGTGTATTGTTGTATTTGGTTTGCTAACATTTTGTTAAGGGTTTTTGCATCTATGCTAATCAGAGGTATTGGCCTGCAATTTTCTTTTTTGCACATTCTTTTTGTTTGGTGTTAGAAGCAGTGTGATGTTGGCCTCATAAAATGAGTTAGAAAGCATTCCTTCCTCTTCAGTTATTTGCAGCAATATGAGAAGGTAGGTATTAAATCTTTTTTGAATGTTTGGTAGAATTCACCTGTGAAGCATCTAGTTCTGTACTTTTGCTTTTTGGAGGTTTTTGTTTGTTTGTTTGTTTGCATTTACTGTTTCAATCTCTGTATTAATAACTCAGTCTAGTCAGCTTTTCTATTATTTCATGATTCAGTCTTAAAAGGTTGTATGATTCTAAGAACTTGTCTATTTATTCAAGGTTGTTCAACTTGTTAGTATATAGCTGTCCATGATATTCTCTGAAAATACGCTGTGTTTCTGTGGTACCCATTTTTATTTCTCATCTTTCATGTATGATTTTATTTATCAGAGCCTTCTCTCTGTTTCTTAGCGAGTTTAGCTAAAGGTTTGTAAAATTTATCTTTTCGGAGAACACGCTCTTGGTTTCATTGATCCTTCTTATTGTCTTTTTAGTCTCTATTCCATTTATTTCCACTCTGATCTTTATTATTTCCTTCCTCCTAATGACTTTGGGATTTGTTTCTTTTTCTAGCTCCTTTAGGTGTAAAGTTAGATTGTTCAAGATTTTTCTTGTTTCTCTAGGTACTCCTGTATGGCTAGAAACTTCCCTCTTATTACCACTTTTGCTGTGTCCTGTAGATTTTGTATGTTGTATTTTCATTTTTCTTTGAGTAATTTTCAACTTCCCCTTTGATTTCTTAGTTCACCCAATAGCTTGTTCAATAGCATGATGCTCAGTCTTCACAGATCTGTGTTTTTTTTCAGTTTTCCTCTTGGAGTTGATTTCTAGTTTCATACTATTGCATTTAGAAAAGACTCTTGATATGATGTCAACCTTCTTAATCTATTGAGATTTGTTTTGTGTTCCAACATATGGTCTATCGTTGAGAAGTTCTGTGTGCACTTAGGAAGAGTGTGTATTTTGCTGCATTTGGATGGAATGCTCTATACACATGTATCAAATCCATCTGGTCTAATATTTCACTTAAGGCCGTTCTTTTCCTTGTTAACTTTCTGTCTGAAAGATCTATCCACTGATGTGAGGTCAGTTTTAAAGTCCCTCTGTCTGTTTCTCCCCTTAGATCCAATAGTAATTATTTTATGTAAGTTGATGTACCTCTATTAGGTATGTATATTAATAACCATTATGTCTTCCTGATGAATTGTTCCCTTGGTATACTCTATTTTTGTCTCTTGTTACCTTTTTTTGACTTGAAGCCTATTTTGTCTGAGATGAGTATGGCTATACACACTTTCTTCGGGATGCTATTTGCTTTAAGTAGCATTTTCCATCCTTTCAGTTTGAACCTATATTTGTTTTTAGAACTGATATGAGTCTCTCGGAGGCAGCATTTAGTTGGATCTTGTGTTTTTTTCCTATTCATCCAGCCATTCTTTGTCTTTTGACTGGTGAACTCAACCCATTTACATCTAGGATGATTATTGATTTGCCTGGGAAAGTATTTCTCCTTCATATGTGAATGACAGCTTTGCTGGATAGAGTAGTCTTGGGTGACAGTTTTTTTCCTTGCAGTATTTGAGAATGTCATTCCACTTCCTCCTGGCCTGTAGAGTTTCTGGTGAAAACCTGCTAATAACAACAAAAAGAAAGGTTTTTGTAGTTGTTGTTTTGGTAGGTTACCATCCCTTTTTCCCTGGCTACCTTTAAAATTATTATGATTGTTTTGGCTGTGCCTGGTCCTTGGTGCTTTATGGGGCTTTCTCGAGCTGCGGCAAGTGGGGGCTACTCTTGTGGTGCTTGGCTTCTTACTGCTGTGGTGTCTCCTGTTGCAGAGCACAGCCCTGGGTGTGCGGGCTTCAGTAGTCGCAGCATGGGCATTAGTAGTTGTGGTGCCCGGGCTTAGGTGCCCCGCGGCCATATGGGACCTTCCAGGATCAGGGATTGAGCCCATGTCCCCTGCATTGGCAGGCAGATTCTTATGCACTGTGCCACCAGGGCAGTCTTAAAATTCTTTGTCATTGGCTTTTTACAATTTTACTATCATGTGTGTTTAAGATCTTTTTGCATTGAGGTAATTAGGTGTCCTCTTAGCTTCAAGGGCATGTGTATCCAGTTCTTTTACCAGGTTTGTGAGGTTCTTAGCTATTGTTTCTTTAAACAAACCCTCTGATTCCTTCTCCCCCTCTTCCTCTTCTGGGATACACATTACCCTAATGTCTCCTTCCTAAAGGAGTCAAATAGTTCTCATAGAATTTCCTCCTTTGTTTCTGCACGCTCCCTTCCTTCAGGCCTCAGGCTCCTTCCCCAGGCTGAGCCCTGCCCACAGTTTTCTGCTCTATCTCTTTCTCTCCGTCCAGGAAACCCGACAATGGAGGCAGGGCAGATAGACTCACAGTAGCAGTGGGGGCCATGGGTTGGCCCGAGCTGGTGTCCCTCAATGACTTTTCCCACTGTTGTCATTCAAAGACCGAGCATGGTGATGTCTGTGTTCTGCTTCTTTTATTAGGGAGGAGGGGAAGATTTCTTTCCGGAGTGATGCCATATGTCCCTGTGTGTGTATGCTGGTGTACATGTGTGTGTTTGCATGTGAGTGCCTGTGTGTAGGTATGTACTTGTGTGTATGTATACTCTCCCATGTAAGCACCTGTGTGTGTCCACTGCAGGCAGATGCTGTGGATCCGGCCTCAGGGCAGGACTTAACTCACCAGCTCAGCCGCTCACAGGGTCGGAGGCCCTGCAGAGCGTCCCCTGGTCATGTCACTTCACAGTTCTCTGGGTCCAAGGCCTCGGCCTGAGTTTCCCAGGTTCCCTGCAGGCAGGTGGGGCCTCCTGGCCCCATTCAGGAGCGTAGGTTTCTCCTGGGAAACATGAGGGGAATCAGGGGCTCAGATGCCCCCCACCCTGGGAAGTCGCTCAGCCATGACCAGGCGGGGACCTGGGTGGGGGCTCGGGATAATTCTCAGAGCCTCCCACC
Organism: Antilocapra americana; assembly: GCA_007570785.1. NCBI lineage: Eukaryota > Metazoa > Chordata > Mammalia > Artiodactyla > Antilocapridae > Antilocapra > Antilocapra americana. Next base: position 6,365,170 of record ML662452.1, read on the forward strand.
TCCTGATTCTACAGTCCCTGCTGTCTTCAGCCCGTTCTCTAGGATGGCCATTCTTCTCTGTCCCTGCTCACCCTGATGGCTTCTCTCTGTGATCGTCCTGGTCCTGGCTGGATTGGCCTTTCAGGCTCCACATAGCACTCCCCACCTCCTTGCTGGTTTAACCTCAAGGGGACCTTTCCCTCGCTGTGTATAAGCCTCATTTCTTCCTCTGTGTCCTTCCTGGAGGCATTTTTGTGGAGAAAACCTGACTTACACCCAGTGCTGTGTGTATATCTTTCCATCAAGAGGCTGAAATACAATCTGAGCCATTTTTGTCCGAGCACTTTCTGGCTGAGTGTGGGTTGGAGCTTGGATCAGATGGAATTTTATGAGGGTTGTAAAAGTTGAGCTTTTAATGTTTCTCAAACAAATCGATGTGTGAAGGAGAAATGTTGAAAGTAGGAAAAATATGGACTGGGATGCATTTGGGGGCTCCGGAGCACAAGGGCATAGAACTCGAGCACGGGGCTTTAATGGTTCACAAAACTGGGCCTGAACATGTTGCCAGGAGAACAGAAGAGGCTGCAAGGTCTCCCGCTGGGGGTTGTGATGAGTTTTTCAGCTCCTGAATGGGGATAGTCCTGACCGGTTTTTATAACAAAATTCTAGTATCATCCATAGAACATGCCCAAACTCTCAGTTAAACCCAAGCTGTCTGTTTGGTAGAAATGCAATTACTTTGGAGAAAAACTGTTTATACGTCTCGAGATATTACGATTATGAAAAACAGCAACATAAACTTCCATTAAGTCAGATGAAAGTTAATCGTGTTTCATGCCGCCTCCCTGGGCCAGTGCTCTGGCACAGACATGATTAACTACAGCCAAACAGGGCTCATCTTTGCAGCACGGTACACATTTTCTCCCTTAATTACAAATAATTGTATAGTGTAATTTATACTATTGCCTGATGCCTAAAAATATGTGTTCAGGAATAGAGGGTTAGTTTGGGAGGTGGAAAATTATAAACAGGAATAATTGCAGCCTCCTGGGGGCTGGAGACCAATGAGATTTAATCAAACTTATCAGTGAAAGACCGAGAGGCAGCCGCCAGTTAGGACACTTTAAGAATACAGATAACCGTGACAATTTGTCCAGCTGCTTAACTGCCCACCAAGAGTTCGCTTTGTAAGTGGATGTGAGCAGTTGAGCACATAAGTTTTCCTATGTGATGAAACAGACACCAAACGGTTTCGGTCCCTGTATAGCATTTATTAAAATAATTTTATTTATTTATTTTTGCCTGTGCTGGGTCTTTGTTGTAGTGCGGGCTTTTCTGTAGCTGTGGTTCGTGGGCTGCTTACTGGGGTGGCTTCTCTCGCCGTGGGGCACGGGCTCTAGGTCACGAGGACTGCAGTAGTTATGGCTCCCGAGCTCTAGAGCCCAGGCTCAATCGTTGTGATGCACGGGCTTAGCTGCTCCGGGGCATGTGGGATCCTCCTGGACCAGGGATCGAACCCGTGTCTCCTGCACTGGCTGGCGGAATCTTAACCGCTAGACCACCAGGGAAGCCCTAGCTGAGTGTTACGATGAGTCCCTCAGTATTAACATGAGCACAGCTGCAGGCCTCTGTGGATAAGGCAGAGCTTGTGGGTCAATGGTTTTCTGAAGGGGAAAAGCAGGGTCCATTTGACCATAAGGGCAATTCAATTTCATCCCTCTTGATAGCACACTTCTTTTTCCAATCACTTTTCAGAAAATGCACTTGTGAGATGATTAATGGTGGTGGCGTTTAATAAAAGCAGAGCAGCTCCTGGACTGAGGCTCTGACCCACGTGGACTCTGATCCCACGGGCTGGCAAAGCCTTAGCTGACCTCCCTGGGCCTCACTTTCCTTATCTTGGAAATGGGTATGATACTGAGGCCCCTGCTCATTGGCGTGTGAACTAGGTGAGATTAACAAGGGTAGAAAGCATGCGCAATGCCTGGGTCAAGGACGGTGCACCATGAGTGTTCATTGAATCAGAATCAGAAATGGATTGTTATAGGCCCTGAGAGACTACTCGAGAGTCTGCAAAACTGGACTGAAAATCCAGGGCTGTTGGTCCACGTGAATCTAATTCCCCACTATCAGCCTTTTAAAAGTTTCCCCTGTGGATAAGGAATTGGTATGGCCTGAGCACAGCTGAATTCACTCAGGCTTGTAAGGAACCATAAGAGAGGCCATAGGGGCTCTGGCTATCATCTGTTTAGACAGTAAGTGGGTTGAGGGCTTTTTTCTTTTCTACACCCCCAGGGGCCACAAACTTTGTCTTGGACCAAAGGTCATGGGCTGTCTGCCTCAGCCTGGATGTAGGCAACAGTGAGTGCCCCTCGAATAGCCATTGCTCTTGGGGTTACCCACTGGCTGAGTCCTAACCACACAGTGCATTTCAGGGCAGGAAGCCAGTCTTCCTTCCCCGAGAGGAGATTTTGAGAGGGAAGACATGTGAGCTGCTTTGCAGGGAGCCTCATCACTGAGCCTGGTGGGGAGGGACTGGGCCCTGTGCTTTGGAGCTGCTGAGGAAAATGCTTTGATAGCAACATCTCTCTAGCTATGATGACCAGATATGACCCAGAGATTGTCAATGTTTTTTAGAGGATAGAGTCGTCCTTGGCTGAGCACTACTAGATTAAATTCTAGTAGGTAAAATGGAGGCTTTCCCCGTGATGCTAGTGGTAAAGAACCCCCCTGCCAATACAGGAGACGTAAGAGGCTTGGGTTCGATCCCTGGGTCAGGAAGATTCCCTGGAGGAGGGCATGGCAACCCACTCCAGGATTCTTGCTTGGAGACTCCCATGGACAGAGGAGCCTGGCAGGCTACAGTCCATAGGGTTACGAAGAGTCAGACACAGCTGAAGCGACTTAGCATGCACAGTGGTAAAATGAATGTAGTGAGTGAGCACTACAAAGAGTCTGTGGCAGCAACTACTGGTCACTTCCCCAGTCCCCCTTCTTCCTTGCTAATAGAAATCTGTTTTTTGGGTAGTGCGTGTTGAACTTTCAGAAACTCTTTGAGACCCCAACTGCAATGGAATAGATGTTGCAAACTCCTCAAAGGGAGATCCTCTCTAAACCTAGGGATGATCAGGCTCATAAGGGAAGGAAACTGGATCCGGTGAGTGTCAGCTGCATCTCTGTGGGCTCTGACCAGACAGGTGTTGTAACCCTGTAGAAAGGAACTTTCTTGTGAGGTGGCCAGTCTCTGCCCACTATGTCCTGTCCTCAGAACCACGGACTCACAGAAGGAATCCAGAGGGTGGAGGTTAGTCTCTCAGGACCTTGGATCACTTCCTTCCCCTGGACAACAGTGGCTCCTGTTTGAAGGAACAGATCATCGCTGCTGTAAGCCAATTAGTGTCATCCCAGGAGGAGCATGTGGGTGGTTCTGGCCAAGGAGGTGGAAAAGAAAGTCTCCGGGGCTTTGCAGAAATATTTTTCTTTCCATTAAATCAAAAGGTCATCAAAATGTGGAGACCCTAGCCTCCTGTCCCCTTCTTTGCTTTAGGGGCTGTCATTTGAGGTCACGATGCTTGAGGTTACAACAGTCCTATTTTTAAAACATTTATTTTCTGGTTTTTTTTTTTTAATATTTATTTGGCTACATGGGTTTTTTAGTTGTGGAGTGTGAACTCTTAGTTGTGGCATGTGGGATCTAGTTCTCTGACCAGAAACTGAACCTGAGTCTCCTGCACTGGGATTTTGGACTCTTAGCCACTGGACCACCAGGGAAGTCCCTATTTTTTGTTTTTGTTTTTTTTTTTTAAATTATTATTATTATCGCCACCCTAGTGGGTTTGAAGTGACATCTCACTGTGGTTTTTGATCTCCATTTCCCTCATGAGGAAGCCTAATCCATTCCTTTTTTTTTTTTGGCTGTGCTGGGTATTCATCATGGACTTTCTCCAGCTGCAGTGCAAGGGTTTTTCATTGGGGTGCACAGGCTCTCTAGTTGGGGTGTATGGGCTTACTTTCTCTGCTGCATGTGGGATATTAGTTCCCCAGCCAGGAATTGAACCTCATCCCCTGCATTGGAAGGTGGATTCTTTACCACTGGACCACGAGGCAGTCCCACGACAGCCCTATTTTGATTCTGGGCAGAGACTTTACTATCCTGAAGACTGAGAAAGAGGGAAATAGCCCAAGCTGCTGAATCAGCCCCAAAAACTCTTGTTAAGGGAACAGTAAATGTCCTCAGAGCAGTATTACTTCTGGCCAGAAGAATCCCCAGCAGAGCCAAGTTCATGCTCTCAATGGTAAGGGATAAGTTCAATGGTATTAGTGTTTCGAGGCAGCTGTAGTTAATTACCACAACTTTAGTGGCTTAAAACACACACATTTACTCTCCTATAGTTCTGGAGGGCAGAAACTGGAAATGAGTCTTGTGGGGCTAAAATCCAGGTGTCCCTGGTGGGTTCCTCCAGAAGGCTCCAGGGAGAATATGTTTCTTGCCTCTTGCAGCTTCTAGAGGCTGTCTGCATCCCTTGGTTGTGTCAGTCTAACCTCTGTGCCTTTCTCACATGGCCTTCTCCCTCTTATAAGGACCCAGGGATTACACTGGGTCCACCCAGATAATCCAGGATCATCTCCCTAGCTAAGACCCTTAGCTTGATCACATCTACAAAGTCCCTTTTCACCCTGTAAGTAAATGTTGACAAATTCTAGGGATTAGGATGTGAGCACCTTTGGAGGGTCATCATTCAGTCTACCAATACAAAGATACTGTGCCCCTAACCTACTGGTTAGGGCTTCCCAGTTGGTTCAGTGGTGAAGAATCTGCCTGCCAATATAGGAGACTCAGCTTTGATCCCTGATTTGGGAAGATTCCCTGGAGGAGGAAATGGCAACCTACTTCAGTATTCTTGCCTGGAGAATCCCATGGATAGGGGAGCCTGGAGGGCATGGGGTCGCAAAGGAGTTGGACCCAGTTGAGTGCCTAAATAACAACAAACCTATTACTTGTAGTGTGAACCTTGCCAAACCCCTTTCCTGTTCTGTGCCTCAGTTTCCCCATATGTAATTAAAGGTCCTTTCACTTCATTTACCATCTCTAGGCAGGTGGCCTCAATAGCTCATGCCTCTCTGGGTTCAAGATCTAGTTAGGTAGTTTGTTCGGCTTTCTGACATTTCCACCAGGATGTTCCAAATGTATCTCAGGCTCAGCATGAGATGCCACCCATGCCCTCCTCTTATGTCTCTCTTCTCAGAGAATGGCACCTTCACCCATCTAAGTCAGAAATATCCTCTTCCTCGTTTCCATCATGTGATCGAATGCCTGTTGATTTCACTTCCTATGCGTGATATGTTTAGAAAACACAAACCACCAATTTTCCAGCTGGGTGGCCAACAATTCGATTCAACTCTGCTACTAACTACCCAGAGTTGGCACAGACCCTGTGGGTCAGGAGCTCAGTCCCTGAGAGAGAGAGAGAGAGACTGTGTGTGTGGTGCCATCATCTCCATCAGCAGGTGTTGGTTGGTGATGTGTCCGAGGTCTTGGAACGAGTAGAGGGGCTGGTGGGTTGACTGGCTGTCTAGGGGGCTGATCTGCTGTCCAGTCCCAGCCCCAGAATCAGGCTCCTCGCCATGGTCATGCCTGGGTTTCCTCACGCTCATAAAAAGCCAGGGGTCAATTATGCTTATTATCCATTTTACAGATGGAAACACCAAGGCACACAGAAGTTAGTGATTTCTCAGCTTGAAAGTGGCTGAGCTGGGACCCAGCCCAGATTTCTGGCTCAGGCCCACACTGTAACCACCTGTAATCACCCCGCGGTGATGAGCCCTTTGAAGACGGGTGAATCACTTACCTTGGCCATGCCTCAGTTTTCCTTGCTTGGCCAAGGTGGACTCTAATAACCCTGCTCCACTGACTCACCAGGAGTGATGAGGGAAGGGATCAAGGCAAAGGCTCTGAGAAACTTGCATTAGGAAGGTGCCCTGGCCTGGGAGGAAGCTGAACTTTCAAATCTCTGGGAAAGCCCTGGGGAAACCTAGATGATACATGATACTTACATTTGGATTATACTCTGATGAGGTAGGACAGGATAGAAGGGGTTTGGATAGAGGACTTGATGATAGCTCCCTCTGGCTGTGGTGGGGGATTAACTGTACGGACAGCAGGAGTGGAAGCCAGGACCAGTGAGGAAGCACCTGTAATAGTTCAGTGAAGAGCTGCAGGATGTTTGGTGTTGGCGGTGGATGTGGCTGGACCACTGGAAGGACAGAGCTGTCATTTACTATGGTGAGGAAGACCATGGGAGGGGCAGGCTTTGGGGAGATGGAGATTTCCGAAACCTGCATTTCGAGGTCCTGAGACTTGGGACTGTCCCCACCCTTGGTTCCCACGGCCTTTTTCCATCTGCACGGTGGGTCCCAGAATGCCCACTCATCACAGCCCTTCCTGATTTCCCGGCTCCAGGGTTTCCTGGGGAGCCTAGCTTGGGCTGAATCCTGGAAGTTGACACTTATTCCTGATAAGAATGAGCAGCCCTCACAGTTAATGAGGGGATGGATTGTTGAAACTCCCATCGGTCGTCTCGAGTCTCCTGGGCCCAGTACAGAGCTTTATCTCAGGAGTCAGCTGTCCAGATGCGTTTGTCAGAGGTCCTACCTCTCTTAAGGGGAGTGTGAACTTTACAGAAGGGTATTTGCTAGAGGGAAACTCCTGCATCTTCATATGCTATCACCTGGCAAGAGGGAGGGGCTTCTGTGGACCTGTAGTCTATCACAATGTTGTTGCTGTCAGTCACTAAGAGTCGCAAGCCGACTCATGGACTGTAACCCACCAGGCTCCTCTGTTCATGGGATTTCCCAGGCAAGAATACTGGAGTGGGTTGCCATTTCCTTCTCCAGGGGGATCTTCATGACCCAGGGATCAAACCCGAATCTCCTGCATTGTAGGCAGATTCTTTACCACTGAGTCACTGGGGAGGCCCCAGTTTATCACAATGAAAACTTCTTAATATCCATTACTATTGGCTTCAACATACTACAGTAACTTCTGAAAGAGCATTGATGAAAGAAAACTCATTTATCTAGCTTTTAAAACTAAAACAGAAATGCCCGTCTTCTAATTCTTCACTCCTTTGTGCCGTAAAATCTGCAAAGCACCTACTAAGTGTAGGGCCCTGGTTAAATAGGAGAGAAAGGAATCAGATTTTGTTCCCAGGACCCCCTTGGCTGGTGGAGGTGAACATGGACCCAAAGAGCACACGGTGTGGGTGGATTGGCACGGGACAAGGCTCCGAGGGTTACAGATGGGAGGCACTGCTGCTGGCTGGTGGAGGGGGGTCAGAGAAGCCTTCTGGAAGGGATGCTGTGTCCATCAGCTTGCTTTTGGCTGTGAGTCAGAGCAGCGCCTAATGAATCTGACTCATGTGGAGAGGGAATTCATTATTTCCTAAGACAGAGACCAGCCATCAGAGGGACTTCAAGGTGGGGGTTGATTCAGCAGCTGTACGATTCTCCAGAGGTACAGAGTGATCTGGCCTCCCCCGCCAACCTGTAGGGAACCCCACTTGGGCTCTTGAGGGGGCTTCCCTCAGCTCAGCTTTCGTGGCAGCCCTGGGAACCTATGGAAGTGGGGAGAGACATGGCAGTCTCCCTGCAGCACTACAGCCCCTGGCTCTCTCTCACAGCACCCCCCGGGTCTCTCTC